>VYXF01005574.1:0-15450 GCA_013397295.1 Polioptila caerulea | reverse complement strand
AAAAAAAAAGGGTGGAGCTGCTTATTTTGACACTGGAAACACCTTAACCAAACAACAACCTGAAGTACACACATAGAAGAGCCACAAACCCCTCCAGAACAAATAGGAAATTTACATTTATAATATTTACTATATTTAATCTATTCACAGTAGAGACTAGGATAGAGTAGGATAAAAAAGCAAAGCACAATATGCAACCTGCAAGTTCAGAATGAAAAGCAACAGTTCCACCAGCAATTATTTAAAAAATATTTGCAAAGCCCTGTAGAGGTTTCTCTTTGGAATCTTGTGGTTGAAATTTTTTATTCTCTATTAATACGTAACCTCCCGTCCACGCTTGTTTAACTTAGTGATATGCTACTCTTTTCCCTCCCTTCCCTGCATTTCTTCTCAGTTGAGCAAAATGAATAGCACATAAAATAAATAAGGGAAAACTTAGAAAGCAAACATCTTTATGCAGATAAGGAGGATTATCTGAAGTAGTGCTAGCAGATTTATTTGCATACATCATTAGAGAAAGGCTGCTGCAAACTGAAAAGTCAAAAGAAGGCTAACTCCCAGGTAGGAGCAATGGGATTGACAAATCATTCACTGAAGCAGAGAAGGATTATGTAGAAGGAAAACATTCACATATGGAAAATAAAGTGATCTGTTCTTCCCTTATATGCTGTTCCATTTAAGAATGTCAGCTAAAAGCAAAACTAATGCATACATCACATAGAGCTGAAGGGCAATTCTGTACAATGCAACCATCACACAGAAATCGTGTTTTTCATTGCTTTGGTAGGGATGTATTTGTAAGCTGCAGTGGTTTCCTCACTCTTCCCTGCATAAGAAGTGCATTTTTTTCCCTGCCTTATGACAATCAGTTTCACCACACAACCTTTGTCACTCAGGGCTTTTCCCAAAGCTAATTTACTAGCTACTTTTTCGCACAGCCAATTCCAAGAAGCGTTTCCAGCACGACCCATGGCCTGAGAACTGTGAGTACACATCAAAGTGGTGTAAAAGTTGTAACCTTTCAGCTGACGTACAGCAACCGACCGCAGCCACACTCCCAGTCTACCGTGATGCAAAATGAAGTAAGCTCACTTCAGTACCAGTAGTTTTTATTTGCACTGCAGCAGGATGGGGATGTCCCTGCAGCTGGTTGATGCACCTCAGCCAAGGTAGCAGCAACTTTCACCAGAAGGTTCTGTTTAATCAGACTTAGCTCAGCTCCTCTCCTTGGTCTGTGCTCCCAAAGCTCTTTCCAGCTCCATCTCTGTACAGCAACAAAGTTCAAACATCTTTTTTTTGGAGAGTGAGTTCTGTAACTTATTGAGCAAAAACTACCAAACAGGAAGCAAGGAACAATTCACAGTAAGTGAAATGATGACACTGGAGAAGGAAGAAGACTGGGGAGGAAGGTATGTGCCAAAAAGGAGGTAGACAACTGGGTTCAAAATTTTGAATTATGTCAGGAAAGCATATATGTCTCTTAAGTACTTATGGTCAAAATTTGTAGGTTCATCAAACATTACTCCAGGAAATCAAGATAACAATCGTGCCCTGTAGAAATTTTTACTCAATATGGAAAAGCCAGACTAAAGCAATACTTTTAGGTTCAAACAGACTGTGATCTATTGGCTTGTAGGGGCAGATTAAAAAGTAATTTCACATAGTATTCCAATGCCTATGCTAATATAATTGACAAAAAAAGTCAGCATTTTGGCAGCACCTGGCACTAAATAAATTGAAACTGCTGATGCATATTTAATATACAACATATTTAATATACAATATCAACTCCTCTCAAGCTATGGTCTAGCTGAGACTGGTCAGCATGGGAGGAAAATCTGAGTGCCGTAAAAAAAGTCCTAATGGTTTAACATGTGGCTTCACTTACTTCAAGTTAGCCCTGGCAGAATTCTTACTCAGAAGCACTGGGGACCACTTCCCTGTTGTTATCTTTATACCCTGAGAAGTCATGGCCCTGAGAACGCCCCTACCCACCTGGTTTGGTTGAGGTTTCTCTCTGTAGAAGTGCAGCCACCATGGGCTCCCCCTCTGCCATGAGCCCCTTGTAAGGGACTGTTCCTCTGATCCAGGATGCCTTAATTGGGAAACCAACCCCATGTTGCAACTGTTCGTACCAGCACTGTTGCTCTTTGGATACCTTTGACTAAGCCTCAGTTGCATCTTTTAGAAGATGAGGGATGATATTTCACAGCTTTAAAAATCAGCTGCTTTCATTTGATGCACATTTTATCCCCCTTCTGGCTATACCTGTCGCTCAAAAAAAGCAGTCACGCCTCTTCCTGCATTTTCTCTTCCCCTCTCTGCTCCTGCTGACATCAAAATCTGTACAGTTTTTTGGTGAAGTGACTTGGAAAGTGGCCAAGCTACCCACCATCACGCGGGTACCTGCCTGGAAAAAACTGCTTCCTAGCCAGCCTGATTCCCTTTCCCATGTACCAATTACACCAATTACTTACACATACATAAGGGACCATACGTAAGGGCAGCACTGTCATCTCCAGAGGCAGTGCCTCCTTAAGGTTTTTCTGCAAAGACAGACTGATGGTTGCAGTCTATACCCATTAAATTCTTCTTTGGTTTGAATCACATATGCTGCATTTTCTCCCCTGAGCTGTCGAGTGACTTGGCTTAATCCAACATCACAGGCGCGTCTCAGTGAGACGCCTAATTGATGTCCCTGAGTGCTCGAGTTTGTGCTCAAGAGCCAACAAAATTCTTCGTAATACCCCAGTATCAAACACACTAAACAAGATCTCAATTTTAATTCAAATTTAGTTTTAATTGTGTTCAAAGCACAAGGAAAAAAGAAGTGTGCTGAAGTAACAGTTTTAAGCTATTGAGAAAGCAATTAAAGCAACAGGCACAGTACAAAACAAGTAACTTCTACTACACCAAAGATGTTTCTTAAGGAAAAGTTCAGCAAGTCCACACAAAGCATAACCAGCACGTTTTGCAAACCTCAGTAAAGAAATCAAAATTTGTGCCCGTGATGACAGCTGTCTGTTTGACAGTGACAGAGACCTTTTCATTTTCCAGTTTACTGGGTGCTTCTGTTCATGAAGTATATTTATTAGAACAGCAAGTGCTATCTTCTGTGTCTGTCCTAACTGAGGAAAACTACATGGAAAGCACTATTGTACAGCATTAGATTCTTGCTGTGCATTTTTGTAGGGGTTTCTTCAGATTGCTACAGGCCATTAACCTTTCACTTCAGGTAACTAATGAACAATGACTTTTACAACAAAGGAAATCAGCTGCGTTATCAGTGGCAACTCCACTTTTTAATACATGCACCAATCCCCTGTGCATGCACTTGTTTTTTATTCTTTTTTAAAAATCAATTCTGGTATGAAATAAGAAAGGTTCCCCTTGGCTTCACCTTGAGCTGATAATGAATAAACTCTCAGTGAAACCTGCTCCCAAGGAAGTCTTCTTAATAGCACTGATTAAAAATAAAATGAAGTTTCTTCCTAGGAAGCAAGATGTATTGCTTCCTGCTTTCCTGCACCAGGGTATCCTGTAATTGGACTGGTGCTAATTGGACACTTCAGCCAAACAATTTAATTTATTAAAAAAGAAGTAATTTCAATTTCCCTTGGTTTCTGAGAGAGCTACTGCCATTGACCAATCTCAATACACAGAACTGTGAAATCAACACAAGACCTTAATTACACAGGGGCAAAGCACACAAAACCCCTGATGGAGTCTCTTTTTTTTCCACTTATATACCAAATCAACATACATCTTTCAAGCAGAGACACAAAACTGATTCTAAAGAACCTGCTCTGATTTAACATGCCTTGTACAATGGTAGGATAGGCAGAATAGGTACAACTACCACAGGCTGAAAACTGTCTCTTTAACACTGACGAGATTTTGTATCTATGTCAAATCAACTATAAAACAAGGTAAGTTGTTTTGCCTGACATCAGGGCACATAATTTACAAAGGAGGTGGTAAAAGCTGACATATTCAGGACAGCAGCCTAGAAGAAATAGAAACATAATTAAAAAGTAGGTTATTTCTTAGGCAGAAACTAATTGGCAATGACTTGCATCTCTGTTTTGTTTTTTTTTTTTAAGTAATGTTGGTCAAACCCACAGAAATAATACCAGGGAGCTGAAAGTCTTGAAAAATTGAGGAAATGCAACAGCAACTATTTTTCATTTCCCACCCTGCTTCATTCTATCCATTAATTCGTCCCTTACCCTTGTGCCCTTAACTCTTCCCTTCCTTTCATCATTTTTCCTATTAACAGGGCTTCCTTCTCTCCAAAAGCAGCAGCTGTGAACTACTTCCTTTCAATGTCTCATTTCCAAAATGAACTTCCTCCATGAAGCAGGCACACACCAGTCTGTCTCAGCAGAATATGTAAGAGCCTTGGAGAGGTGCTGGAGAACAAAGGAGAGCCAGGCGAGACTCTGCCTTGCATCTTCTAATGCTGCCTCTCCCTTTGTACCTTCTGTATGGCAAAATCACTAAAAAGGATGCACCAAAAAGCTGCATCCTACTACTTCCTTCCCTTAATTTCACATATTGGCATTCATAATTAGATTTTGTTCATGAATTTTAGGACAGATTTTATTTCATGTTAATAGGATGATAGCCTTTATTTTCTTGTATTTTATTACAAAATACTTGTAATATTTTTGCAGCAGCAATATATAGCTGCTGAATGCCTCAATGTTTTTTACTAAACTTCATTTATACTTCCTTAAGATTCTGCAGGCAGAAACTCGAATTTGGCAAACTGCGGATGGGATGCATTTCTGAATTCTGTATTGCCTCAAATACTAGCGCAGTAAACTTAAAAAAAAAAATCATAATTTGAAGTCCCAAGAGATCAGAGAGAACGCTATTCTAATCTGCTGTGGAAGTCAGATTCAGGAGAGATTTCTGATTCTAGCAGTATATAATTCACAAGACCAGAAAGTGCCTCTTTTCTTTTTTCCCCCTACAGAATAAAATACAGAATTGCTAACATGTTAAAGCAGTGTTAAAAATGCAAAACCAAAGCCACAAAAGATGACTTGACATTGATATGCTAAATTACACAGGGTTTACAGCATGTTTTGTATTTTTAGATCTTCTGTTATATAAATACTGTTTAGTTCCAATCAATCTTGTCTGTATAAATGTGAAGGGAACAGTTCCCACAGTGAACCTCTTGATTCCACATTAATCATTGCTCTGAAACACCCTTTAATTACAGCAAGAATTAAATACACCAGACTATTTCCCCAAAATTGTACTGCATACTACTCAGGATTTTCTGCCATGTTCTATCATTGTATAAGACCCCTTTCTCTGTTCAGGGAAGCTCTGCCTGCAAAACAAGATACAAACACATATTTCTGCTATTCATACTACAGACAGGCTATGTTCTGTTCTCAACTCCATCAAAATGGTTTGCAGGAGAAAATGACAGAAATGTCATAATGTTCAAATATTTGCACAAGAAAGAATTTCCAGATTTCCTCCATTTTCCTCCTTCTGTATGTTCAATTCATTATCTTACAACCCAGCATGAAAATGCCTACTGGGCTACCCTGAGCTGTGACAGAAGCTTGAATGCACCACAGTTTCCCCAAAATGTTTAATCAGTGAGCGATCCCAGACCTGAGGGTGCTGATGAAAGGTTTAAACAACAATGGACCAAGGGAGACCCAGGCACAAAGGGCAAGCTTCAGCAATACACTTTTAGTGGAAAAAAGGAAAATAATCCACTGCAACAGGTATATTAGTTATTTCTGTTGATCACCTATGTATTTGGAAAAGAAAATACCCTGCCCTAAAGCCTTTTTTATTGCTTAATTAAAAAGAAAGCCAGAAGTCACCTAAAAAAATATGGAAAGTGAATATTAGGACAACTATAAACTTATACTTTTAAAAATAATTTTGTAGTAACTGAATTTCTTTACCATTGTGAGGAATGTGTAGCACCAAACTTACAGGTGTTACCTCTTTTCTTTTAATTCTAATTTTCAAGCTATTATTTTTGCTAGATCAATGTAACACCAACTAATACAAAACATCTCACACTAAAGATAAAGAAGAGTAAGTCAAGCTATTATAAATTAATTGTTCTTTGAGCGAACATTTCTTTAGCAGCAAACATACACTATCAAAGAGAGAAGAAAAATATTTTATACACTGGCATGTATTTTTAATAAAAGAAATTGCTGTGCTTGAGATTTTTAAAAAAAAATACAGATTATTACTGAATACTGTCCCAGTCAGTACAGGTACAAACCCATTAAATGAAACTTCCCTGGTTTCTCACTTTACCTAACATGTCTAATTAACTTGTTGTCTTGCAGAAAACAGAACAACTGGATCAGGTTGAGTTTTATCTTACCCTCATTGTCCAGCAACTATCAGATTGAGTCTTTCTCTCACACTACTTGCTCTGCCTCATACCTCAGTCCTCAGAGATGCCTTTGCAGACTGAAACACCAAGTAGTTATACAGCACTGATTGGCAGCGTGCTGTTAAACAAGCAGTTTCATTTGTTCAGGGTGTTTTGGTTGGATTGCTCAGCTGTAACAATCCCCTTGACGGAACAATGTGGTTCTTAAAAATCACAATTCACTGCCACAGCCGTTCCACGATGCCAACACAGTGATGATTACTGTGAAGAATTCTCCATCAATTTACAACCAGAAATGATCACAGGTTTCACTGTAGGCAACTTAAAATGTCACACCAGATCTCTGAACTTGTTCCCAGTCAAATCTGAAGCATATTTTGCTTCACATTATAGCTCCATTGTCAGGCGTTTTCTCAGATATCAACAGATACTACAACTCTATTGCTGAAAGTAAAGCTGACTTAAAACAGCACATATTTATTAATTTGGCTATGATGCATTCTAATTTTATTCATAATAATAAAAAGAATGGGGTAAACCAGAAGGCTTCACTGAAAACTCCTGTTTACTTCTGGGCATACTCTACACAGCAGAACACCACTGTTATTACCTGTAGAACAAAACTGAGATCCAAACACAGTAGATGTAGACCTAACAATCTGTGAAGTGAAACACCAAAGTTCTTGCAGTACCCAAAACCAAATGCACACACAAACAATAATCAACTGCAAAAGATTAAAGTATTTTTGTGGAGAAACTGACCCTACTTCTACAAGGGTCATATATGAGGTGATAGCTCAGGTAATGCAACATCAATACCTGTGGTGTAATAACAGTACGTGGGTTGCACACCTATTAAAACCTTCATCAGCTATAGCTCAGTGCTGGCAATGGTCTTGATGGATGCCAGGTAACAGCAAGGAACAACAGGCTGGTGAAGGAACACACACTTCTCCCCATTCTTCAAATCATTTGCCATCCAAAACGTGATGCAACAGCCTGGGCATCTATAGGAATATCTGCCTGTGTGGATGTGAGCTGTGTGACAGCACAGGAGACAATGAAAACATAAACATTCTCTTTTACATGCATTAGCACAAAGTCAGCAACCATTTGTCAGTATTCACATAAAGAACTACATATAACCTGTGTCATCTTCCTTATACTACATCAAAGCTTTCTGAAGAGGTAGCTAACCTTGTACAATGGAACAAACAGTTATATATAAGGAACAATACTTTTGTTCATCCCAGACATGCAAAATTAGACTAAAAATGATCATTCAGGGAACTGCCTAATGTGGAGGAGGCACCCTTCAAACCCATTTTTAGACAGTAAAAGCATTGCTGTGATTACTTTCCTCTCATGGTAAGAATGACATACACTTTTCTTCACTTCTATGTATTTATTTTGGAAGATGACTTTTCATTCTCAGTTTAGCCTACAACTGCTTCCTAAGTGACAAATGATGTGCTACAGGGAAAGGAGCTTTATGTTAAGGCCAAAATTCTCAGCCAGCTTTGCCCTTCCCTGCTGGGCTGTATTTACAGCCACACCTTACATTACTGAGCCTTGAGCAAGCACAAAGTGCTGATTCAGAGCTCCTCACCTGCAGTGAGACAGCCTGCTACACCCACGTTAAACAGGGGGAGGTGGCCATGTGAGATAGAGCAGGGTAGCAGCAAACCTGTTACAATTCTTGTTATGGCTTTGGCAATTAACTTTTTGCTTTAATTTAAAAGACAAGACATTAAAAAGCTGAAAGCTCTTCCCTCACCCACAAGAAAAGACATTCAAATTATATGTAGTGTTATCACTCACTTGAATCAACCATAATGCTCCAACATGTCCTTCCCTAACTGAAATGTCATTTACACTACACACTTTGTAACTACGTGTTAATAATTACACAGCTTTAGGGAAAATATGAGCAAAGTCAAAAAAGAAGGGATGAAATTCTGACACCCCTTCCTGAGCTGAACATTGGTAAAATGCTGCAACTTTTAGGGACATTGGACTTCCATTTCAACACCAAATTGTAAAGGCATGACTGATGATTCATGCTGCTTCATCAGCTTAAAAGATTCTGGAGCATGCATGGAGGCTGCAATGAGGAGTTTCTATGATGGACTAACTAAAAGTGACATAAAATGCTGTTAGTCCCTCTGGCAAAAAAGACAGGCAACAGCCATATGTACCCTCAGGAGATAGGCATAAGAGTACAAGTGATACTGAAATAGATTTATTTTCTTAGTTGAGAGAATTATCTGAAATAATTGGACAGTTTAGTCCTTTAAGAGACAACTTGTTTACGGATGACTGAAATGTATGCTACAGGTTCTCTAAAGAAAAGAGGAATGATGGTGGGCTATGGATTTTTTAATGACTCACATCTCTTTAAACATCAAAGACTGATAAACTATCTTTCTCTTTTAAAACTTGCCATACATGTATTTGCAGTGGGCAGCCTGAGGAAGGAGCTTATGTGGAAGGGGAATCTTGGAACATCCAGGCAATCAGCACCTCTAGAAGTTTGCTAAATATGGCACCACCCACAGACAGCTCTGTGAAGTGGTTTGATGCCTGGGATCTCTAGACAAGGAGCCAAAACATCCTGTGCATGCTTAGGATATTCCCAGCAGCAGCCAGGTGACCTTGCCTTTTACAAGCAGCAGAGGAAAGACCCATGCTGGGCCCCAGGGAGGAAGGGAAGAAGCCACTGTAGGCCACAAGCCACAACACCAAAAGAGGAACACTTATGAGCATTGACAGAGAAGCAAAATGGAAAAAAAAAAAGGAGCAAACTGCTTCAGCAATTGAGCAGAGTCCAAGTGTCAGATACTCAGCAGGAGTGAGGGGGAGAGAATTGTTCCTCAACTACAAGAAATAGCTAAAACTGAATAAAAATGGAAATATCACAGGACAAAAACGAAAGCAGAATGAAAACAGGATCCCTCCTGCCTCTGAATCTTAGCTCCAGCTCAGGGCATGTAAGAGGAACTGTGATGCCCATCACAGAGGTTTTATTTTGTATAAGCTACAGCTATTTATTATTTTAGTTAATAATAGAACATTTTTTGGGAATATTTCCCATGGTTGATTGCACTTTTAATAGCACATATAAAAGACTATTTAGAATACCAAATTTTGCAATGACCAAACCAAACCTTTTATGTAAAAAAATGAAGAGTAAAAAATAGTCATCTAAAATGCCTGCTGCTCTGCTAACATTCTCCTACAAATATCTACATGCCACATACAACATATCGATGGGAAAGCCTCAAGCCTGGAATGAAGCATTGATGGGAGAAGATAAATGGAAAAAGATGTCCTCTTGCTTTTTTTCCTTCACCACTTTGAATGCACACACTTCAGCCTTTAAGCTTTATTATATGTGCAGGGGATTGGAATCCTTTAAGTGTCTGTATGTGCATGTGAGGGTGTACATACACCATGAAATGTAGTAGCTACACAAACAAGTTGATAGGAATTTTTTTAAACTACTGAACTATTCCTCAACTTCTACTGTTTCCATCTGTCATTCCTTAAAGTCCAATAAATCCAATACCAAACCATTAAGTAATGCTGTTTCTGCTTCGATAAGCCACATTTGATTAATGATAAGAAGAAAGGCATGGGGTGGTATTACCAAGAAAACCCATGCAGTGCAATATATTTTCTTTACTGTACTGGAAAAAAATATTGCTTTACTGAGAGCAGTACTGTCTGGCAGTGGCAGACCCTGCAGTGGAAATTCGAGGATGCCATATCTGCATTTGTGACCTGCATGGAGGCTGCTTGGATCTGCTGTTTTTTATCTCCCCCATGTGGTTAAGCAAGTTATTAGTAAGTCCTCCTCAGAGAAGCAGCTTCCTTCCCCTCCAGAACATTTTCCAGTCAGCTGAAAAAGGCCAGTGGTGGTCTATGAGAACTTGAAAGCTGAACAAAAATACATTATGGAAGTAAAAAGCATAGGAAACGCTCAGTCTCAAAAGTAACTAGTTATTCCAAATATTCCCATATAACCCCTAAATTTACCTCTTAACTCTCCTTCCAGTATACAAATGATGGAGTTACAAGTTGAAATAGCATCCACGTTTGGCAGTTTATAAGTGGGTTTAATCACCTCAGTACAGATCTACCAATAATTTATAATCCAATTTGTCTTTCAAATAATTAATATTTCAAGCACCTGACATCAGAGGTATCTCAACTAGTATAATCTCATTGCAATTAATAGCCTCAAACCATTCAGTTGCTATCTATCACTGCTTCTCAAACAGCAGGGATTACAGTAAATTTCCGTTTTTCTTTAATGAGTCCCGTAAATTACAGTAAATAAGCAGATAGCCTTCACCCTTTCAGTTACATGTATGTTTAAACAGTGGGGGAAAAGGTATGGAAAAAGAGGAGGAAATCCTTACTGCTATTTTAGTTATGCTCTATATCTGTTATAAACATTAATGTGGCTGTAGGTCAGTTTAGACAGGGTATAAACGACTGTCCTCCACTTTGCTCTTTTCTGCAATCATTAAAGTTTACTTAATATTCATGAAAAACACTTGGTATCCCTGGAAGCTAAAAGCTTCTCTTTATTCACAGAACAATTACACCTCTGGCTGTATCATAAATTACCCACATTGTCAGGACAACATACTTATAACCTTATCTGGAGAACCAATCCTAGATACGAGAAAAAAAGATTTGTTTTCAAGCCTAATAATTAATAAAAGTGCTTTTCTGTTTATTTAAGTCATAAAGAGTGATCTTTATTTATGGTTGTTAAATATTACCAGGATGACTAGCAAATCTTTCAAAGTCAGTGAAAAATTTGAAATAGGGAATTTTCACTGATGTTTGTGCTTACTGCTCACACACACTGAATTTCCCAAGAGATATGTATGCAATTTGGTGATTGATCTTCCCAAAGAAAGGTCTAGCTGGAGGCAGCTGGCTTGAGCTGGGAAAAAGCAGTCACCAAACAAGCATCTTTCTCATTATGACAGGCAAGGGTGGCATTGAAGGTGATATTAAAACACTCCTCTTGCCTTGTCAAAGCTTCTCTGCAACTAGGATGAAACATGCACAGCTTTCCACAAACTGAAGTTCAAGAGTACACCTTAAGTTCTACTTCCATTGGGGGAAAAAAAAAGGTAGAATTTCTTAGAAACAACTTAAGAAATACAACTTCTGCCTGTGGTGCAACCTTATGCATGCGCTGCTGTTTTATGCCCAGAGTTTTATTTTTCATTTCTTATGGCATGTGATGATGTTAAAACAGCTAAGACTAAGGAGTTGTTTTAGTCAAATTTCTGTTCTTACTCTGCAAAGGTTTTCAGAAAAAAACATAATGTTGGGATGTTGATTGAAATTCCAGTGTATATCTATTCCTAAAGCTGTATTTTCTCCCATGAACTATGAGCAAGATTCTTCCTAGATCCAGTAGGGCATACAGTGGACACCCATAAATCAAAATACCTGTTGTTTTAAAAAAGATTAAAAATACATAGGTCTTAAAAACTAATGCTAGAACAAATATGCCTAAAATCAGAAAGCTGCTATGGATAGAAGTCTATCCTAAGTACTACTTATATGTCACTTTCTGCATGAAAAATAATCTGTAGCACATAAACCACAGAGCAGTCACATGATTAGTTTAAACAGAGAACAAAGGAAATCACAGGTTTGACATACCATGATCAAATTAAACACTGTTTTTCTTCTGTACATCGTTAAAAGACATAGAATTTGACTTTCAAACAATACTGGTATTTGGAAATTGTTTACAGAACAATAAAACTATGCAATACTATTTCTGCTCCAGCTCCAGCTCTTTGTGGAGCTGTAGAACAATGCTATCCTCAGTTTGTTGCAGTCATTGTTGCAAAGTTTCTTTGTTACAGGAGCACAAGAATAGAACAAAACCAAAAACAAAGTCCTCAAGACAGCGTTAAGAGCAGCTTTTAGTTCTGTAAGCTAAATGAGTCACTGATGATGCTTGTTGATAAGGTAGTGGAAAAGGGTATCGGGTAAAAAGGGTATCACTAGCAAACCAGGACAGCTTTGCAGTGATTTCTAGCGTATTTTACCTGGCCTTCCTGGCCTTCAAACGAAACCTCTGAGTTTGAACATCAGTGGTAAAGAGAACAACCACTGCTCTCAGTGCTCAGAAGCTGAGTAACAGCTGCCCTTGTGTTTGTCCTTTTGTGCCTCAGACACACACAGGAAAGACTGACCCCGTTCCCAACCAGCTGTGTGTCCCACTGCACACTGCACAGGGGCTTCATGCCCACCACACCACACACCATGCACAAACAGGAACGTGGGTAAGTGGCTTTTTAATATTATTATTATTATATTGTGCTTTTCTCCTACATCAGTTTTACAGTGTATCTGCAGAGCAACCGTGTATAACTTAAAAGCTGTGAAATATAATAAAGAAAAATGCCACTTACCTGACTTTCCATAACTGAGTCTACAAGAAATCAGAGTCTCACTAGTACGCTAAATATCAGGATGTCATAGGACAGCAAAGAGTCAGTCTTTTGAGAACAAAGAATGTCATGTAGCCTAAAAAAGATTACTGAGAGTTTTTGGTTCTCCAAAGGAAAAAATAGACTACATGAATTTTTCTGTTAAGCCAATCATTTAGGCTTGCATTCCAATGAAACAGAAAGTTTCTGCCACTTTCTGTCACTCTATATACCATTTCTATATTCCTTCAAAAAAGATCCACTAGTTTTCCTAAATGTTTTCTCAAAATGTGATTTCTCTGTTGATAAATAAAGATACCTCCAGTGCATACACCACTTCCTAAATCTATTTAAACCATGTTAGGGGCAGAAACTTGGAGGAATTTCATAGCCAGACACTTAGCCAGTAAATTACTGTCAACAATCAAAATATTTTTTTCTAAAACTACAGGAAATTTGCTGCAGCTTTAAAATACTGTTTAAGTATTCATTAAAGCTCAAATAGTAAAAATAAAAAGCCTCTGGATTTAAAGAATGCTCCAGTCCTGCAGATGTCTTGACATAGCATGACAAGTAAAATTAATGAGAGCATGACTTATAAAGGGCAGCACAGAAAGAAACTCCCAAAACCCAAAACTACAACAAAAGCCACCCAAAACCCACAGACAACTCAACTCTAGCAAAAGCAGAAAAACCAGAAAAACTCTATCACATGCCATAAGAATTAATTGCAATGTGCCATCAATAAAATGTAAACATTAAATTTCGTTTACAAAATATTGCTTGCCCCTTACATACACACAATACAAAGAGACATACTGACAAACTGATATATAAAATAACAGCAAACGCTTTAAGATCCTCTTAGTGCAAGGAAAGCTAAATTGGTGGGGAAAAAAGGTAGGTTCAATTTTCTGCAGAGGCATAATATACTTTACTTGCACTCAACAACCAGGCTAGACAGATACCTAATGCCCAATCATACATCCTTTGATAAGGGGTACAGAAACCTCAGGGACAGAACATTGTATGGAGGCAAAATTCAGGCCCCTTCTGACTGAGGGAAATCGAAAACCATCTTTACATGTGAGATCAATTGAATGAATAACATTTCCAGCCTGACACTATCTGTGCAGTGGTAATTGTAAGATACTGTTCATTCTTCTAACTGTATGGTTTACAATGCTTTAATTTCCTTATTCACAGTATCTCAAATGAACTTTGAGTCCAAATGACTGCAAACTCTCTAAGGCAAAGCTGAAAATCTAAAAGGCATTTCCTAACTCAAGAATATATCCATGGCACCCCACACCCAAAAGCATTTTCACATTAAGTGAGCAGTAAACCAACTTTGTTATGTGTGCAACTGAAGAATTACCTGCTTTAAGAAAGCAAGAATCTAAGACAACAGGCAAAGATAAAAAGTAAAAATGATATTCTGTGTGACTGAAGTATGGGGCAGAACCAGAATTAAGAGGCCATTTTTCAAAAATTCTTGTCTTGACTGTCTCATGACCTTTGCAAGTTTCTTGGATATCTGAAAAAGAATAAGCATAAATATACACTGCTTTCTCACTCAGTTACAGGACAAAGAGACTATGCTATTTTACCCTTGCCAAGTTTTATTAATGCTACTTAAATGTTTTCTTTAATCTCAGGACAGACCTTTTTTCCAGTGTCATGTTCTTCTAGCCAGGACATTGCTCTCCATGCATCCTCTTTTTTCACTAAATGGTGGCTAGCATTTAGTAAAAGTAACTGCAAAAATATCTATAGTTGATTTGAAGTTGTGCTACAGAAGCACTGTCCTTACATGTGGGTTTCAACCTTTCAAACTAAAAACTATCCCAACAAGCATTTGTATCATGTGTAAAAAGACCCTCAAATTGTTTATTAAGAAGAATGTTACAAAAACACCTTTTTGTGCCTTCTAATTAGGTGCTCAAAGACAGCTTTGAAAGAAATGTGTTCCCATGAGAAAGGGCTATACAGCAAACACATAACTCTCTCTTACAATGCTTTTGAAAATTCTGGGGAGAAGAATGCAGAACATGCCTTAGCCATTGTTTTCTAAAAGATTTCTGATGAAAAGAAAGTCTGAGTTTAGGTGATGGTTAATGCAATCAAATACTAGCACTAATAATTCATAAAGATACCAAACCCACAAAATACTGAAAACAATCAAGGTCCCCTAATACATGTTTTAGGTAGAAAAAACATCTGAATCTTCCACAATATCCCCAGTAAAAAACCCCAAAACATATATATATGTATAAAATCATAAAATCAGTAAACACAGTAGGATTATTAAATAGTCTGGACTTAGGGCTCTAGATCTCAAGGAGGCTGCAAGGTAGAACTGCCATGAGGGGGAATTTCCTTAATTCCTCTGGTGTGGTCCCTGTGGGAATGAGTTCACCACACAGGGCGTCAAGAAAGGGCACTCCACGTGCAGAATACAATGTGGTACTGACATTGCCATCATCCTTCCACCTGAGCACGGTACAGGCCCTCAGCATCCCATGCCTGAGCCCTGGGATACAGAGACACTCACTGGCTCGACCTGTGGAGTAACAGCTTCCTCCC
>VYXF01005573.1:28493-61270 GCA_013397295.1 Polioptila caerulea | reverse complement strand
TGTAAATTGTCTCTCTCTATCTTCCCTGCAGGCTCCTTTGGAAGGAGCTATTAGGTCACTGCAAAACTTCTCCAGGCTGAAATTAATTTACAAATAAATATTCTAAATACAGATCTGAAATGTATGGGTTCCCCCACCTCCAGCAAAAGCAACTAAATTCTATGTTCAAAGTAAATTTTCCTTAAAGCTTGTGAACAAACATTAACTCAGAAAACATTATTCAAAGTGATTAAATTTTTATTTTGTACAGACCACCAGCTTTCACAGCCTCTAACACTGCTCCAATTGGCTATCACAAACTTGAAGTGAAACATTTGAGGTAAAAGCAGTGTGGTAACAATTTTATATATTAATTTGTATGGATCTAGCAATCCTCTATTCTACAACTTTTTTTAAAAAGCTACTAAACCACAGTATTTAAAACAGAACAAGTTTCTCGTCTAGGTCATTGCAACAGCAGGAAGAAAAACTGATTTTAGAGAACTCCAGAGACTTGGTGACGCTCTAGATGTTTTAGAACACGAAGAACCCTCCACCATATTTCAGTGTGCGCCCTGTGCTATGAATTTCACTGATCCTTTTAGTCCCCATAATCCCTTTCCTCCCATGAATTACGTTTAACCAGTGAATCAGGCACAAGCGAGCAGCTCCTGTCACACACACCCTGTGCACTTTTACATTGCTGTGCACAGCGAGGTCTGGGGTCACAAGCCAGCGCTCACCTGAACAGGTAAATTAAGCTGACAACCCAACCCAGAGCGATCATACTCGGCCAGAACTGAGCACTTTACCCGCAGCAAGCGGCGATTTAAGCCCCACTTCGGCGCGCTCGAACCGAGAAACCTCCTCCCGTGAGGGCAGCCTCCCCTCAGCCCGAGCAGCGGGCCCGCAGCTCCACAACCGCGCACACCGCGGTCCCGCCCGGGGCTCAGGGACACCTTAGCGGGCCAGTGCTCAGCACGGGACCCCGGCGCCCCCCACAGGGTCTCACCGTGCTTCATCTGGATGATGCTGGTGGCCGCCACGGTGTCCGCGGCCACCAGGACGTAGTCGGGGCCCTGGATGCCGATCAGGTACTCCATGGCCGTGACACAGCGCGGCCCGGCCCGCCCGCCGCGCCTGCGCGCCCGCGCGCGCCGATGACGTCACTGCTCGCGAGAGCCGCCCGCCCGCGCGGGGCCCTGAGGGGAGCGGGGGGGGCGGGAACGTGAGGGGGCCGAGTTCGGGCCTTTGGGGAATATCCGAGTTCGCTTTCTTCGCGGAGTTTAAAAGGTTTAATAAAAGACAATAAGGACAAGGCAATAAAGCAAAATACACGGCCGGGGTGTCTCTGGCGGAGAGTCAAGAGCACACCTGTCCCAGAGACCCCTCCCCCCTTAAATACTCATTTANCTGCACAGACACTTGATCAATTTACTTTACTCCTAAAGAAAACTCTCTCTTTAAACCCATTTCCATCCCACACATGGAGTATCCACCCGATATGGGTGCGAAAAAAAAACCCCAATAGCATCATATGTATTTATAAATACCATATATGTACAACACTCATCTGAATATTTGCAAAAAGCCAACTTTATAATGTGCATTTATAACAATGGTTAAAGGTGGAAAAGGACAGGGGGCCACAAATCTGAGAGGGCTGAGTTCCATCCCTTTGGAGTTAGCGGATGGTTAAAGGTGGAAATGATCCCAGAGGCACAGGGTGGCTGAATGAGACACTGAGGTTGGAAAAGACCTCCGAGGTCACCCTCAAGTCCAGTGCCATGCTCTCCACTAAACCATGTCCCCAAGTTCTGAATCCACATAAGATTTTTGCAGAATCATCAAAGTTGGATTTAAGATCATTCAGTCCCTCAACCAGCACTGCCTTTGGAACCACATCACCCAATTCCCCAGGGACAGTGACTCCACTACCTTCCAGTGTGTGACCACGAGAACAGTGAAAATTTTTTTCAATATCTAATGTGAATCTTGTCTGTCTCAGCTTGAGGCCATTTCCTCTTGTCCTTCACTGAGCTCACTTGTCTTATAGCAGGAGAGATGGCCCCACCACACGAACCCACTTGTCAGGGAGTTATTGAGAACCAGAAGGTCCCACCTGGTTCTCCTTTTCTCCAGGCTGAGCCCCTCCAGCTCCCTCAGCCATTCCTGGTGCTCCAAAGCCTTCCCCAGCTCTGTTCCCTTCTCTGGATATGCTCCAGCCCCTCAATGTCTCTCTTGCCATGAGGGGCCCAGAACTGCCCCAGGATCCGATGTGCAGGGAGCACAGCACCCTAAATGTGGCAGAGGATGAGGAACACTCTGCATGTTCTACCTCTGTCTCCCAATCTGGTGATCCAAATATCCTCTTCTCCTTCCAGAAGGGCAATACCGAGCCCTCCTGGGTGCATAGCTGCTGCCTTGGCTGGGAAATGCTATCCTGAGGGATGTGGGCTCAGCTTTCTGCCTAATCTCCATCTCATATGACCAGTGTGGGGCTGTGGTGTGACTCAGGATGGTGGTATGGGAGGGATATGTCATTCCAGGGATCGTTTTGGGCAGCGCTTGCACCAGCTTTTGTCCTTTGTTGTCTCTCAGTATGATACTAATAAAGATGATGTTACAGTTACTGGAATGCATGGACGAAGTTTCCTTCAGGAGCTCCTGCTTGCCAGAGAAAAGAATTTGCATGTTCTTGCTGTTTCAGGTGCAGGAAATGAAGGTGCACAGAGGAGAAGTGATTTAGGAGATCACAGGGCAGGGTAACGGAGTGGATGGGAATAGAAATGTCTTGATTCACTGAGCTTCTCTCTGACTGCCAGAGCGTGCAGTTCGGATCACCAACCCCAAAATGAACCCTGCAAGGCTTACACGGGGCTTTGCTCCTAATCTCCCTGTCTGGGCTCCACAGAGCTCCTGGAACTGACTTTCTGTAGGCCTAAACATGGTGTCTTTTAACAGATTCCCCTCAGGGATGGGCAGGGACAAGCCTTGTTCCTCCCATGCCCAGGCTGTGTAACCCTGCTGCCAAGTCTGGCTCTGTCCTTCCCACCACAATGCCTCAGAGTCCCTGGAGAGCAGCTCTTGCTGAAGTTTTAGTGAGCAAAGCTACAGAATCTCTTTCACATGTTTGTTTTGACAGTGTTACCTGGTTGGAGGTGTTTGTCAGTGGGATTTAAATCCTGAGCCTGGCTCTCCTGGCATGCAGAGCAGGCTGTCGGCATCTCCCTTCTGTGCTTGCTTTCAGAGGCACAGCAGCATTGCAGAGGGATTGTTCTGACCTTGGGATGCCCCATTCTCCTCCAGACATTTCCCAGGCTAACATCATCAGTGTGGGAGGACTGTCCTCCTTGCCCACCACCAGCAAAACTCCTTCCAAGGGTCCACATTCTTGGCAAACACGTCGGGGAATGTCAGTGCCTGGTTCTGTGAATGCTACAGGCATCCCTCTGCCTCCCAGAGCTGCTCTGCTCCTCAGTCCCCAGCCCACTGCAGAGTGTTTGCCCTCCACCTGTGATGGCAAGAACAGGGCATCCATCGGAGTGTGCAGGTGAAAATGGATTGTAACCTGCCCTGCCAACAGCTGATTAACGTTTGTACAGGATTCATCTTACAGGTGAGAGCGTTCCAGAGTCCAGCTGGGGCCCTGCTCCTCAGCTGGGTGTTCCTTTCCTGTGCTTCTGCCATTGTCTGCTTGGAGTGGGGAAGAGAATTATCCACTGTGAGCAGCTGGGATGGCCGAGGACAGGGTGTTATTTCTCAGTTTTTGCATTTCTCCCTCCCCAGCAGTGCAGATCATCTTCGCATTGTGTTAACTTTGGGTTCCCTCTCCCAGTCTGATTTGTCACTCAGATCTCCGTGAGGTGGGGAAGCAGCAGGCACTGCAGGCTCTGCAACACAAACCCAGGCTGGTGCCAAAATGATGTCCAGCATTGAGTTGTGTGTGACTCATAACTGCACATAACAGCAGGATGATCCATTTCATGATTGTTGCTAATTGTAAAATCAAACCATAAAAATAAGAGCTGCTTCAAATCAATGAATATTTTTTTTTTCTCCTGTGAGGAGGCACAAATCAAGAAATCTAAATATTTAGCCAGAGATTTCTGCCGTGCTGTGGGGGATTTATTGACAGCCACATCTAGTCAAAGCCTCCCCCAGCTCCTCTAGCTCTGTACTGTTTGAATTCCTGGTGGTCACTGAATTATTTCTTTTCTTACTATTTCCTGTGCTTTAAAAGTGGAGAAAGCGCAATCAAATTATCGTCATGCTCATTTGGTTAATCACCCATTTAGTTACTTATTCAGTTCATTAACAAGACGCTGGCTAGTGTCAGTGTGGAGGAAATTCAGAGAGGCAGGCAGTTAGGAGACAGGATATAGGAGAAATAGGCCATTACTCCAGCCCAGCAAATGGCAATTTCTATCCCTCTTTTCTGCTACGTCACTTCAGAGCACAGTTTGTTCTGGATTTTAAAAAGCAGCCAGCAAACACGAAGAAAGCATTCTGCTGCAGATCGCCGTTGTTTGTTAGATTCCATTTAGGTGCAATCTAAAGCTCTGCAGAAGACCAAACCACCTATTTTAGGACTCCTTTTTTTTTTCAGTTGAGAAAAATGTGCTGCTCCACAGGTCATAAGATGCCTGTAATTATGACCCCGAATGGATAGAAATGCTGCTTCTTGAGACAAATTCTATCTGACAGTTTTTACAGTACGTTCGTTCAGAGCAAAATGCCCTGTCCCCTGTCACCCAGATTGAAATTATTAAGGAAGACAGACATTTCACTGACAACTCTAGCCTCAGGGGGGAAAATATTCCTTCTGTTCCCCTCTGAAGGTCAGAGCTCACATAATGCAAAACACTTAGAACACGCGCGTACACATGCTCACGCACATGCGGATGAAACTTTCTCTTCAGCAGAGCTCTGGATGGGTTTGATGGAAAATAGGAACCCACTGTGCAGGCAACGCAGGGAGTTTGGGCCAAAAGAGATGGGCCTTGCATTTCCTTAGTGTTAATTCTCATTGTCCTGGAAGTAATCTCTTTCTCCTCTGCATGTAAATCACATCAGGAGATGGTCATGTGTACTCACATGTTCGTATTTCCCCTCACATGATACGTGCCCAGACATGGCACATCAGTCACTGGCAACTCCTCCGACAATGTGGGATCTGTGGGATAGTCACACTTCCCTGGTATCTGTTTATTCTCTCAAAACATCCCGTGCCTTCTTTTCTGTGCTGTTAAAAGCCCATTTGCAACGTGTTTGTCCCATTTCTCACTTAAGCTGCATTGCCAGCTGTACTTTGGCCCAGTCTGTCACCCCACCGTGCTGGGGATGTGCAGGTCCTCTCTTGTCAGAACACCGACTCTGGCTGCTCCGGAGCTTTTTTGTGCTGGAGGAAGGGCAAAGCCTGGCCCTTCCGTGCCTCCCCAGCCCTGGCTGGACGTGTGAACACAGCAGTGCAGCCGCAGATGAGCTGTCAGTCACCGTGTCTTGCCTGTGGATCACCAACCTCACTTAATCTAGGGCTGAAAATTGGACCTGAGCCAAGGTGACTGGAGGTGAGAAACCAGCCCACAGCTCATTAACCTCTTCCCATTGCACAAAGGCTCTGTCTTCCCCAGCTTCCCAGGGATTTGGATGGCATCAGCTCATGCCGGGTCCCTGCTGACCGCACACATGTCCTGGTGTCATTTGCACTGAGCTTCCCTGGCAGGACCCAGCTCCCAAGCACTGACCCTGCTTTTCCAGCCTGTCCTAGAAACACTTTCCAGGGTGTTAATGGGCAGCTGCAAACCAGCTGCCCTCCCAGCACCCAAGGATTGAGCCCTCCACAGATGCTGGTCCGCACATCTTCCAGAAACCCCTGGATTAACAGCACCTCTTGCCTGTGGACCTAAAGTTCCTGTGGGCCTGCCCAGGCCAGCTCATTCCCATGGCAAGGATGTTCTTAAGTGCATGCTAGTACCAGTGGCAGGGTGGGAAACAGAGCTGGGAAGTCTTTGTGCTGCATTTCCTTACAGAAGATGGGTGAAAATCCCAAATCCCACTCTGCACTGCCTGTTCCATGCATCCCACCCCACTGTGCTCCTGCCAGGTGGGAACACAGCCCTGTTCTGCCCCAGCTCCTGGCCCTGTCCTGGCTGCCCTCCCCAGAGGGACACCAGCTCCTGCACAGCATCTTCCCTCAGATCTGCAAGAATCTCCAAACTTTTCTTTCTTCTTTCTCTCACTCCCTCTTTTTCTAAGTTTAATTCCGAACAGCCGGCTGCGTTCAGCCTGACTGGTTTGTTATGGCTTATAATTTGTGTTAGGATTAATTAACTAATTACCGACAAATGTCCGTTGGCAAGATTCTGCTTCTGCTTGTCAACTTGAAGTATTTAATTATTTTAATCATTTACTTTCATCTTCAGAATTTATGCTCTTCCAAGAGCGTTTCTAGGCATCTTTTAATTATTATTCTGATTTTTTTTCAGAGGGGTGGCGAGCTGGGGGGAGAGAGCTGGGGGATGGGATCAGTCCTCATTAACTATTTCAGTGAGGAATTTTCCTTGGAAAGCCATCCCTGGTTTTCAGACACTGGTACACGGAAGGGACAGTCTGGAATGCAGGTGTGTGGGAATGCAGAGAGGGATGGGCTGGGCTCTCACTTCCCAGTAAGAGTCCTCGCTTTCCCCAAAGGATTTCAGGGATGTGGACTGGGGATCCCATGGGTCCTGTTCCTTGGTCTGGGGGTCAAGCATGTGTTGATCTACACAGATGCTTCATCCACCAGGAATAACCCCTGAATCCAGGGGAATGCTCAGGATACCCCACAAGGCACAAAAGTGTCTGCAGGATGAAAATTGAAGTGGATTCACAGCCACTGTGCCAGTAAGTAAATAAAACAGAATCATAGGAAAACATCCATTTATACAGGTTTTTCATCTTTAAAACGTTGTGAACTGCTGAAAAGCCACAAACTGAATCGTGTTTTGAGCATCCCATGGGTTTGAATATGGAAAGCAGAAGCACAACAGAATAGATTTGGGCTGGGATCCTGTCCTGGGGCTGTGGGCATCTACAGAAATCCCATCCCACGGCTGTGGGCATGCACAAAAATCCCAGACCCTGGACATGGAACAGGAGGGCAGCAGGTAACTGGGACAGTGGAGAATCCAGTCAAGGGCATTTTTTTCTAACGGGAAATTCCATGTGGGTACCACAGACAAGATCCCACCTAAACACACTCTGAATGAAAAGTCAATTTACTTAGAAAATCAATGGGCCACCTTAAAATATATTTATATCAATATAAATAGTATAAGTATAAATTATATATATATATATATATATATAATTCAATGTATGCATTTAACTCCTCCCTTTCAAACACACTGGCCTTGCTGTTCCTCCCCAGTTTTTATCTCCAGGTGGGGCAGGGCACCACACTGATGTGAAGGTTGTGCACTTTTGATTTGCACCTGCTCACACTTTATGCCAGACTCTGAGTGTCTTCCCTCTTTTTCCTTCACACACTGAAGCTGCAGCACTTGTGTGGGATTAAAACTCAAGAGAAGGAAGTGTAAGACGCTGATAAAAGACAGTGAAACTCAGAGTCTTTCACTGATACTTTCCAGCAGACTTCCAGGCTTTTTTTCCCTGCCAAATGCTTTATGCTGCCAAGAAACCAAATTCCAGGCAGCTTTTAAAATCTTCCAATGGCAGGCACTGCCCCACATCCTCCAGTGGGACACACATACCCCACTGACTTCAGCAGGAGTCTCTCCAGGAAAGACTAATGAAGGATTCAGCCCCAAGAATATTTCTTTCCTGAGACAAATGAATCCCTTGGACCAGAGCACTGAGGAGAGTGTGCTATTTAAAAGGTTTCTTGAGGGTACATAATTATATTGAAAATAATTAGGGGCAAGGCAGCAGTATTATTACTACTTATCAAATCACTCTAAACTTAATCCAGACTGATCTTTGGGAATGCTTTGGGAATGCAGAGGATGGACCTTTCTTGAACAAGATGGGTCCGTGGTGTTGCTGGGTTTGGGCTGACATGGGAGACAAAAGCTCCTCCTTAGGAGTCACCTATGGAGACAGCAGCTTTGTCCCAGAAGGGAGTGGAGGACACAGGAAGCCTGGAGCACAGTCCTGGAGCCTGTGGAGCCTGGACTCCCAGGATGGTTATTTGGTGCTTTGGCCAAACATATTCCAGGACTTGGCAGCCTTTAAGGTGACACTCCAGACCCTTTCTCAAAGACACAACAGCCCCTGGAGTGTGATTTGTGAGGTGAGCACAAGGAGCCAAGGAGCCCAGGGAAGCAGCATTGCCCTTGTGAGCATTCATGAAGAGATCTAAACGAGATTGTTTTAATTAACTTCAGAATCCTGTTAATTAGAAGCCTCTCTGCATTAAAAATTGCTCCAGAGACCAGACCAAGTCGTGGCTACACATGAAGGCAGAGAAAGAGGCAGGTCAGGCGTGGATGGGTCACACTCAGGACCTGTTTGGAGCAGAGGTTGCCAAATGTCAGGGTTAAAAATCCAGCTGGGGTCCCAAGGCTACTCAGGAGGCCCTCTGAGAATCCCAGGGCTGGTAGTGGCATGGCAGGAGCAGAGCAGGACTTTTTGGAGAGGCTAAGAGCTGCTGTGAGACCTTGGGAGACAGGAGATGTGGCCAAAGCCCCAGGAGAGCTGAGCTGAGCTGGGAGAGCCTGCAGCTGGGGAAACTGAGGCATGGGGGGAGCACCGGGTCAGAGGAAGGCGCTGTAAAGCTGTGAACAGCTCTGGGTGGGCTGCATGTTCCCCAAGAAATCATCCCTGTGGAGAGCAAAGGGAGGGCTCTCCAGGGGAAGAGGAACAGCTCTGGGGTCACCGAGGAGCAGGAGCTGGGCTGGGGCTGAGGATATGGACGGGTCCTTGTGGGAAGGAGAGCCTTGTCCTATTCAAGGCTGACAGAATGAACTTCAGTTTATGCCCCTGGCAGTTTTTTACAGCTCAGCTATTCCATTTAGGGGTTGGGAGCCAGTGGAAGGAAGCTCGGATCGCTTCACTGACCAGCCATAACATCCAGCCAGTACATTAACTGCCCTGCTGCCCTGATCTGATGTGGTTTTACAGACAATAGCTACTGGCTATTTAGGCAATGTATAAATTAACATATTCTGCACAAACTAGGAGCATATTTAAATTAAAGGAAAATGCCCTTTATTTGTCAATCATCCAACATCCACATTTTTACATTCCTTTAAAAAGACAATTTCACCCATCTTAATCCTACCTCAAACTGTTCATCTGCATGAGGGAAAAATGTTGTTTGATTGCTCGAGTGTTGCTATGCCCCCCTTTCCCCTGCCTCTTTCCTTTAATTAAAACAATCCTGGTCTGCTTTCCTGGAATTTCTTTCCCAGATTGGCTCAGTAACTTGTGACCTTCATTTTTGCCCAGGCTGGAATCTGCTGGCACGCAGGGTCAGAGATGAGGAGATAACAAAGTCCCCCCACAGGGAGCCACCAGAACATGGGTGCACAGAAGTGTTTGGGGTGTTGCAGCAGGAATTTTTATCTGCTGCTGTTTCAATATTGATGCCTGACATGGCAGCAAACAAGAAATTGGCATGGGAGAAGTGTTGGATTTGACAAAATCATACTCAAAGGGTGAAAAAAATTACCTCAGTAATATTTTCCAAGCTGTAGCAACCTCAGTCACTCAACTCTCAAGTGCCATTTCCAGTAATTTTAAGACCTACATGATACTAGTGAAAAACAATTCCAAGAAGCTCAAGTTCCTTGGAGCTCTACAGCTCTTGCAGATGTGAATTGCCACAGCTCAGCAAATTATCAAAGGGCTTTTCTTTTGACAGCAGCTGTCAGCAGTGAAGCACCTTTCCCTTCTTGATGGTCTGATCAGGCACCGGTGAGATCTGGTGGCTCTTAGCAGCACAATTCTGTTTGAATGCTTGAACTCTATTTTTCTGTCTGTGGAAGACATAAGTTAAAGGAGTAAAATGCAAAATAACTCTGTTCTGAAAACTTCCTGATTGCCCTCTCCCAGCTTCTCCCGGCTCCTATGGCATAGTGCAGAGAGAAGGGAAATAAATTGCAAAAAAGGGAAATATTGCTAAGAAATGCCCTTTTGGCAAAGTTTGCCTCTCTCTGCCTGTCAGCCAGATGCCGACACCTCGCCCTTCCCAGCAAACCAGGGCCAGTGTGTTTATTTAAGACCCAAATCAGCATCGATCAGGGTCTGTCAGTCACTCTCCCGGAATAAAGCGCCAGGGTCTGGAGCGCGGTCGGTAATGGACACACGCTCCAATGAGCTTGCAGCCATCCCACCACATGCCCCAAGGCTGGAATTCTTTTATGATTATTATTATTATTCAGAAAATAAACATTTTGTTTGTTAAGAAACTGTATTTAAGGTGCTGAAATGGAGCTTTCTTTAGCGCACAGAGGCCTTTCCTGTAACTGTGGAGAGGGTTTGGAGAGGCTGAGCCTGGAGAGTGGGGCAGCCTCAGCTCACCCTGCAGTGGTCCCAAGGGATGAGGAGGAGGAGAGCTGCTCCAGCAGGCAGCATGGATCCTGTATAGTCTGACAGTGTCGTGGTGCTGGCTGGAATCAGGCTGTGAATAAATCTGAGAGGTGTGAACGCTGCAGCGTGCAGGAGCCTCCAAATTACAACAACTCGCCAAGGGAAAACCACCCCAACAGCCTTCAAAATGGAGTTACTCCCCTCCTTCTTCCACCTGCCTTTCATTTTTCCTCATGCATGGAAGGTATTAATTACCCAACGTGCTTTAGTGGCTCGCAGGAAGTGCCCTGCAGCGATCCCGGCGCAGAGCGAGCTTTGCCCGGGACGTGGCCAAGGAAGAGGAGCACAGCGTGACGCTGCTGGGGCACGAGGTGTTTCTTGTGGCCCTGTGGAACGGACCCCACTTTTCTGAGTCCTCTGAGCAGCTCTTTTATCTCTGGTGTTCAGCTGAAGCAGCTCCTGTGCCCTTAGGGTGGCTGTGCAGGGTTTGTTAACCTCTGGGACAGCCAAACCGTGACCTCTCTCCTCCTGGGAATGAGCACGGCCGTTTGTTCGGCTCACTGACATTTGCTGCTGCTGAGCTGTGCCTAACCTGGCTGAACTGTGCCTAACCCGACTGAACTGTGCCTAGCCTGGCTGAGCTGTGCCTAACCCCGTTAACCTGTGGGGAGAAGCCCAAGGAGCATGGCCAGGTAACCCATCCCACTACAGGAGAGCAGACAGGGACACATTCCACCTGCATCCCCCAGGAAGGTGTCCATCCTGCAGCAGAATGCAGCCTTGAGATCAGCAAGTGCTGGGCTCCAGGACGCTCCCCTTCTGCTTCCAGCTCTGTGCTCCAGCTGTCAGAGGAGGAGTTTGGGCACCAGGCTTGTGTCTATCATGAGGAACTCACCAGTACCCTCCTCCTGCTTGCAAGGACTGCAGGAACCTCCTACAAAATTGTATTTGTACCAGCAATTTTAATAAAGAATTTGGAAAATAAACGTGTATAGCAGCAGGGCACAGGGAATTTTTTACCCCAGCACTGAATTTTTGCCTCAGCACTGAAACCTAGGATGCCACTCTCTGGGCAGGCCCTGAGCTTAAATCTGGGCTGTCTCCTGTTCCCAGACCCTGCTTTCATTGCACCAGCCTAAAACCAACAGCAAAGCACTCATCAGACTGATCTTCAAAGAGGTGGATATGAGGCAGTTCCAGCCTGTCCGAGGCTCCATGAGGCAGGAGCAAGGTCTGAGTCTCAGCCCTGGGATTCCTGAAAAATGCTGGCCCTCGACATCACAGAGCTGGGAAGCTCTGGGACAAAAGGTGATAAAAACCACTCCCCAGAACAGACATTAATTCACAGACTAACATAGCCAAAGACGAACCCTTGGTTTTGCTCTGCCCTGCCCTTTCCCACCACTGCCAGCTCCATCCCTGCTTTCAGCACCGGGAAAACTGAGCCGTACCCCTGCAAAGCCGAGTGCCTGGTGCCCGCCGGTGTGGGACCTGCCGAGGCAGCAGGGCTGAGCCAGGGGAGCACGGAACACAGCAGCAGCGCACGGGAGCAGAAGGGCATTAATCACCTCGCTGTGATTAGGGGCTCAGTGAGCACAGGCTGCCTCGGGGCCTTTGCTCTCCCTCCGAATGCCCCAGTTCGCTGCGCTCTCCGGCAGATGCAGCCCGGCCACATGCACCAGCCCCGGTGGCTCCAGCTCCTGCCCACCCTCTGCCAATGCTGCTGGAATTTGTGTTGCCAGGATGGTAATGGCCATTTCTTAATTTCTTTTAATGCTTTGCTGTGCTGGAGACTGGTAAAAACCAAGTGTGCCTCCCACTGTGCTCCAGCTCCCAGCTGTGAGGCCCCTTTGTGGTTGGAACTGGAGTCTTTGGTCTATTCCTTGTGGAGAAATGAGGTGGCAGCAAGGACAGGATGGCCAAGGATTGCCTGGGAGCTGAAGCCCAGGAGGGGCCATCAGGAACACATCAGGGCAGCAGAGTGGCTGGAGGAGATGTGTGGAAAGCAGGAAAAATAAACACAATGCTCCACTAAGGGAGAGTGTGGCCTGGGCCACATTGTCCTGAGGAACAGCACCCACCTCACCAAGCCACGTGCCAGGAGATGCAGAGATGGTTTTTCCCTATCTCGAAATGCACAACTTTATTCACTCGGAGCCATCCTTTCATTGCACGGAGATGAATGTGGCCACACACGTTATTTTAACTTCACGGCTCTCCCATCCGTACATAAAACAGCCCAGGGAGCTGGAGTTGATTCATCTGTTTGCCACAGAAGATGGATCAGTTAGCAAATTATTTTATTGACCTGCAGTGCTGCTCAAGGTCATTTGTTTCAGTGGACAAGCAGCATGCCTGGCATGCAAACGGGGCTGAGAGGGAACCTCCATATGTGATTGGCATATCCCAGCCCCTGGCCTCATTGTGGAACCCTCAGCATCAGGCTGGAGCCCTCACAGCCCGGCTGTGCTCCTCGGATAAGCTCAGCATTTGGGCTGTGATGCTGTAGCTTGCTCAGCTGTCTCCAGGCTTTTATCCCTGGCTGCTGCTGGGAAAGAAAATCCGTCCTTCTTTACCAAAATGTGGCTTGGAATCTTTTTGCTTTGTTTTTAAAGGGCACAAAAAACAATTTGTGGTGAGGAAAGGAAGAAATGGAATTAAGTAGCTCAGTTCTCATCAGACATAGCCCAGGTCTGTACATTGTAAGGATGAGACATGCACTGAAAATCATGCTGTAGAAAATCCAGGCCCTTCCCAGGCTATTGATCCTCTCCCAGAATCAGGCGGGGAGAAAAACATATAATTTCTTACAAAAATGGGGGTGCCTCTGCAGGTGTGGTGAGCATCCCTCCTGCCTCACGGCCTTGTGAGGTCCCACCAAGTGCAGAGACCCCTGGCTACCCCAGCATATCCCACCCTTCCTGCTGCCATCCACATCTCCGGAGCATCTCCGCTTCCCACTGTGCTCCCTGAGCTTCCCGTTGAGCTGGGGCCTTGCTAACCTTCATTGACTTGCCTAAACATTTATTAATTGATCGCTGCAGGGTTACCACAGGCTTCTGCCTGCGTTCAGGGGAGATGGGATGTCCACGGAGTATCCTCGCATGAACTCCCGCCGCACCTCCGGCTCCGCGTGCTCCGTTCTGCATCTGCTGCTCTTGCTGCTGGAGCAGCTTTTAACCAAAGACATATGGGGCCCATTAACACGGTTTTGCTTGTTTGCAGAGCCTGATCTTGGGAAGAACTGGCTGATTTCGGCTCGTAGTTAAAAATCTCAAACCTAGGTGATGCAGGAGTAGAGCTGGAGCCAGCCCTGCAGCTGGTTGTCAGCACACAGGGGTTCATCAAGCTCAGGATGAATGCAGGTGAAATCCACAATGGATAAGACCAGATTAATTATATCAAAGCCACGGATGTCTCCTTTTGCCCAGCTTAATGCTGAATCCTTCCTATGGTAGGTTTCATTCCACCTGCAGCCTGTGTGGACAGAGGAGAGGGGAACTGAGAGGAATGTCCAGGCTACAGGGATGTGCAAGGAAACAATCCTAATCCAAAATGCTTAAGAACACCTCTGTCCTGCACCTCTTCCTCAAGAAATGTATCCAAAGTAAAAGCTGGACTTTCTCCATCTGTTGCCCCACCTTAGTCTTCACACTTTTTTTAAACTTTACAAATGTGCCAGATTAAAAAAAAAAAGAGAAGAAAAACCAAAAAGGGAAAGTAGCACATCCCTTTGTGCAAGGCTTTCTTCCAGTCCCTGTTAAGTTCCTGTACATGCTGACAGTTTTACAATTTACATGACAGCTGGCTTGCTTGGAGGAGATCTCTGTTAATTAAAATAACACAAAGGGAAAGAAGCGAAATCGTGTCAGCGGATAATTAATTCGGAGCAGGGCACCAGGCTGTGCGCCGATCCCGCTAACAAAACTCTGCAGGAATTCGCAGCTTTACGGTCCCGGTCCTGCTGAGCCTCTGGAGCCACTCGCTGCTGGGCCCCGTTCTCCACACCAGGCTGTCCCTTCCCACAGGACACACTGCCCTGCCTGGGTGGAAGCGCTGCAGAGAGAGCTGGGATTTGGACACGTGCTCTCCTGATGTGCTGGGTCCAGCCCCAGTCCCTCTGCCCTCCTCCTTGTTGCCAGGGCTCTGCTATCAAAGGGATCCTTTCTGCTCCTGCCCCTTTGTCCTGAACCCACGGGCAGAGGCCATGGAGAGCTCCTCATCCCCCACCACCTTCACTGCTCAATGCTGGGGCTTCCAGGGCTGGGAGCAGTCAGCAGGTACCCAGCCAGGGGCCAGCACAGCTGAGGCCAAATCCTTCCTGGCGTCAGCCAGGCGAGTTATCTCTTTCCTCCAGCCCCACTCAGCATCAGAAGCTGATCCAGAGGCAACTGCTGGAGATGGGCTCTGTCCCTCTTGGCCAAGCAGCAAATCTGTGGCAAGATGAGCCATTGGCGCCTCCCTGTCAGGATGGGACTTGCAGGACAGGCAAGGAATTGGTGCATGAGGGTGAGCCCTGGGAAGATTTGGGGAACCCAGGGGGGCCTGGGGAGCAGGGAAGGCATTCCTGCATGGAGTAACAGGATTTAGTGGGACAGAGGACAGTGGAGCGAGCCAAGCCCTTGGCTGCCGGCCGCAGCCCTGGGGCGCTGGCTGGGTGCAGGCTGTGCTGTCACCGTGCTCGTGTCCCTCCATGCCACCCCAGTGCCAGCAGTGGCACCTCACAGTGCCCACGAGCAGGGACAGCAGGTGCCCCCAGCACCCTCCCCAAAACTGGCCACTCAGCACCTCACCAGCAGAGTTGTGCTTCGTTAACGATTCTGCAGCTCGCTCTCGCTGCCTTAGTGTGCTGATCAGGCGGGCTCAGAGATGGGGAACAGGAAAAAAAACACGGAAAGAAAAGAGAAAGAGCAGCCCAGGGCTCCAAAGCAGCTGAGGTGTCAAAGACAGAGATTTAATGAATGTGCCTGCGGTTCACCTGAACAGATGAGCATGAGCTAGAAGGAGAGAAGGAAGAAAATGGAAAAAAGGAAGGATCATTTTTCAGATTGGCAGCTCCCCTCCCAGACATCTTTTAACAAGAGAGGGGGAAAAAAGGCTTTAAAGGGCCAGCCAGCTGCTTCCCTGCGTTGTGGTGGGGGGCCTGGGTGCTCTGCACCCATTGCAGGGGTCAGGCTGGGTTGAGGATGTGACTCCCAGCCCCCCATGTCCCCTCAGCTGCCCAGGTGCTGTGGGACCATGGCAGAGAGAAGGATGGGGAGCAACTGCTGAAAAGGGGTGAGAGGAGGCAAAGCTGCTGGATCATCTGCCCCTGCACCAGCCGCATGGGAAGGCAGCACTGTCTACCTGCAGACCCATTCTGTGCCCTGAACATGGCAATAAATGGGGGTTTGGCAAGGGCCAACCCAGGACAGCGACTCTCCCATGCCCAGAGCACCCAGCACACCTGGGCACCCCTTGGCCCCCAACACTCCATGACTGGAGTTTCCTCTGCTCCATTGCTTCTTCCAGAATTTGCTCTGGGAGCCTGAGAGAGAGCCTCAGTTCCAGAGTTTCTTTGCAGTTTTCCAAAAGAGAGACATTTTTTCTCCAGTGCTGCTCCTTTTCTGTAACCATTTGCTCTGCACAAACCAACAGTCTGTATCCAAGCAGTTGGCCATCAGTTTGTTCAATGCCTCTCTTTCAAATGCCTAGTGGGGACAATATTAATAAAATACTGTATTTATATAATAAATATCAATACAATTGCATTAAGTGCAGTGTGTGTTGTGGCCCAAGCCAGCAGCTTCCCTGTGCTCCTTCACATGAGGACCCACACCACGGTTCTCATTCAGACATCACTGCTGAGCCGCATGGGCCTGTGGGACCAGGGACAGGAGCACTCCAAAAATAAAGCCAGCAAGGCCAGCGTACCCCCATTGTGTTCCTGTCCCTCCCAGCTGGGGACCCCTGTGTCCCCCCCAGCCCGTCCCCCACTCCAGCACTGTGCCGAGCGCTCTGCGCGCGGCTGCCGCAATTAGGGCGATCTGGGTTTCTTCGTAGCTGCAGGACAACGTTTTTGAAGGCAGGACTTTGATCTTATTTCCTAAGAGTTTCTCTTTCCCTTCCTTTTCATGTGTATTTTCCCTGGGTTTTGTCTCATTACTCAGGTGAAGGCTGATGTTCCCCACGGCGGCCGTGCCGGAGCCGCGGTCCCCACTCAGCCCCCGCCGTGGGGACCCGCGGGCTCGGGGACGGGGCATCCTCACGTCCTGGAGCAAGTTTGTCCATGGGCCTCTCCTGGGCAGAGGCTGCCAATTACGCTCAGCACGCCGAGCTCTGTCACATCAGGTTCTTGTCAGGGAAAACACAGCACTGGGGTCCTCCTTTCCCCCCCTTTTTTTTTGCCTGTGGTTGCTTTTTTCTTGATATTTTTAATGATTTTGCAAAGGAGCCCTAATGATAGAGATGAGGGCACTGCCCATGTGCTGCTCTGGGGAGTCTGGGATTGTCACCCCCTGGCAGGAGAGGATGGGGACAGGGACAGCCCTGCAGCCTGGGGAAGTGCCACCGAAGTCCAGGCAGCCACAGGGAAGCTGTCAGTCTCTCAAGATGTGCTGTTGGCTCAGGCCTGAACATCAAAGTCATCCTGGATAAATAAATAAGTAAATCTTGTCCCCTGAACATCAGCATTTCTTCTTAAAACAGGCCCAGCCTTCCTGCAGCCGTAATCCTCCCCAACACCAATCTCTGATTAAAACTCCGGTGCTGAGTGAGTCGTAATTCTCAGCACCTCAGGGCCATTTTATTATTATCATTATTTCTTTTTACCCATTAAAACCTGTTTTCTCTAAATGAAATAAAATAGGGGCAGAGATAACAAAACTCATTGCTTTTTCATATATATCTATGTATATATATATACATAAAAGAAAGAAATATTTTGCATTAAAAAAAAAGTTAATAAATGGCCGAGCCCCAACAGATGGGGGTGTGTGTGGAATTTGCATTTTTCAGATTAACATGCACGAGCGAAGATAGAAAACGCACTTGCCCCGGGGAAATAATTTGAGAAATCTTTGCATATTTTATTTAAAAGCATGCCACGTTAGGCAGGGTAATAATGCAGAGCGATGGTGATTAGGTAAGGCCTGGAGGGATCGCAGCCTGGGACCCTCCCTCCTCTTGATCCAGCTCATCCTTTCGCTGACCCCCCTCAAACCCTTGGTGTTACAGCCCAGGCACCTCTCCCAAAATCCAGCCCTGTTGGGGTGTTGCTGGGTTTAACCCCATGGATTTGAGGCAGCTCCTGACGTGTGGTCCATGAGCTGCTCCTCACTTCCAGGTGACAAAAGGATGCCGGTTTAGTTTCATCCCAAGCCTTGGGATCCCCACATGTGTTGGTGGTGGGAGGGAATCCCCATTCTGGGTTGATCCCTCTCCCAGGTGAGTTCTCCTTGGGGCTCTGCAGATCCTCTGGGATTTACAGCATTCCACAGGAGCAGTCAAGGGTCCCAACACTCCAATCCCTCAGGATGCTTGAAATCACAGAGGTGGAGTTCAGGTGTGGCAGCACCAAGGTCCTGCTTCTGCCAAAGCATTTGTGCCATTGTCTCCTCTTCGAAGCCAGGGAGTAAATCAGGGATCATCCCTGGGGACACTGCACATGGAATGTGCTTTAAAAATTCATGGACTTTCGTAGAGGGTTTCAGGCAGCTTGGGAGAAATTGGGTGATCTCTCATAACCTCTAACAGCCTCCTGGCATTTATAGAGCCCCAGACCTCTGAGCTGAAAGGTGATTTTTTTTCCTCTCATCCCACAATGAGGAAGAGGAAGGTGAAACAAGCCCAGTTCTGGGTGCCAGTGGCCCTTCAACACACACTTCCCCCAGAGAGCAGAAATTGGCAGCCTGTGCCCTGCTCCAGGGTCACAACCCCACAGCCATCAGCTCTCAGGAACTGTGTTGCTCTTCAATTCCACCCAAAACACCAACACCAGGGCTAGGATGCTGCTTTGGCCTTGAAAATGTAATTCTCCTTTTTAATGTCACCCTCTGCGTTCTGATGTTTAAAGCTTAAGATCTTGTTTGCCAGGTCTCTTTCAAGGTGATGACATCTTGCCATCATTCAAGAAATGCTTCAGCTGGAGGTTGCAGGGAAGGCAGTCCTGTGCAGTGGAGCAGTGCTTGGAGCAGCTCCCAAGCAGCCAAACCAGTGGTGGGCACTGCCCATCCCTTCCCAGCCGTATCTGGGGGGTCCCAGGTGCTCGGTAGCCCCAGTGCTCCTCAGAGCCACCACCAGCACCTCCAGACCCAGCTGGAAATATGGCAAAAACCCTCCTCCCTGGCAAAACCAGGCCCTTGGAAAGCTCCTGCCACTTCCCCAGCTTTGAAATCTGACCCAGAGCCTGACTCTCTCCCTGTCTGCTCCCATTATTAATAAACTTTGAAGGGCTCCCTTCTGTCCTTAATGAGATTAGTGTTATTTTCATGCATTGCTGCAGGGCAAAGGACTGAAAAAGTGGCTGATCTGTAAACTAAAGGGTGCTAATCTATAGAGGGTGGGTCCCCCATTCTCATGGCCTCCGGGGCTGGGTGAGAGTAATCAATTAAAAGAGGGGATTAGAGGTGCCGTGGTCACCTACTTTATTGAGGTCACCCTGACACCCTCCCAGCGCAGGCGGCCGTGGGCACACGCGGGTCCAGCTCGGTCATTGAGGCTCTTAGAATTAAAAAAAGCCTTAATCACCAGCCCCCGTTCAGGCTCCGGACCCAAAGGAGCAGTAGGGAAAAATCTGTTGTTAATATATTAATGGGCACAATTTGCTTAGCGGGTCTGTCTGGGCTTTGTAAATTAATGCTAATTTAAAGCACAACCTTTTTTTTTTTTTTTTTTTTTCCAACTTTATTCAAGTGCCTTCTTTTTGCCAGGAACTTGGGGAGGAAAAAAATACTGGACCTGGCCAAATAGGGAGTTGCCTTTGCTGTGACTTCATAGATATTTTAAAGGCAGATTGCTTAAGGAAGGAAAGGGCAGCTTGTGCGGGCTGAGTGTGTCCAAACACAGCTCCAGTGGCCATAATTGTGGAGAGAAGAGATTTTCTCTCTGAGGATTTCCTTAGCAGAAATGCCTTGGGCATCTCTGGGCAGGGATTGAGTCGCCGCCCCTGTGCCCTGTTATCTGTTGGTTAAAAACCAGCTGCGCTGTGCATGTTGTACTCCTGGGATTTCTGTCCTTCCCTTTGGATCACAAATCTGTGCCTGAAAATGGCCCAAAGCCCTGACCTGCCCCTGGCCCGCCTTTGGAGAGAGGAAAGAGCCGTTTGCTGCAAGACTCGGGCACTGACAGTAATTAAAAGCCTCTTTGCAGCGAGCAGGAGCCTCGGAGCCTCCAGCGAGGACTGCAGCACCCCTGAGCCCTGGGGAGTGGGATGCAGCACACCCCTCACCTGTCCTTTAATGTCTTTCCCCTGGGACAGCCCCTTGCCCCAGCCACCGCTGGGACATCCCACCCACCTCGGGAACACCCAGGGCATCTCCCAGCGCCGATCCCAGCGGTTCTGCTGCAGCCAAGCACGGCGGGCGCGGGCAGCGGGGCAGGGCGGCGGTGATGCCACCGCTGTCACCCGCAGACGCGGCTCGGTGGCATCGCGCTGACACTCATCCGCCCTGAGCCGGCGGGACTTGTCGCTGCCACCGTGACACGTCCCCGACACCCGCGGGGGCGCGGCGAGGACCCTCCGATGTGCCTCTCCTCACTTCCACGTGCGAAGGGGATGTCAGTTCGGTTTTACCCCGAGCCCCGTTGCTGTCTGGGTGATAGTTCTGGAGTGCTAAAGGGATTAGCAGCCGTCTGCTGAGCCGGGCACAGCGCCGGGCTCAGGCTCAGAACGCAGAGACTGTGAAAATAATTGCCTTAATTTCAACACCAACTTTAGACAGAGGAGAAAACTTATGCTGTGGGGGATACGGCTCCTTTTCTGTGTGCTGCGGGGATGTCAGGCCCAGAGGAAGGAGTTTTCCATAAACTGAGCGTGTGCCAGGGGCCAAGACTGTCCTGGATGCCACCAGGCATTTGGGGTGTGTGGGACAAAGAGGCGTGGGTGTCCTCAGTCACCGCTCCTGGTGGTTATAAGACTGCTGGTTTTGTATGGGGGCTTGTGGCTCACCCATCTCTGCCCCAGAGGGGAGGTTCCTCCTGCACAGAGCCTTATCTTGGGAATGTGGGCACTCGCCCCTGGCACGGAGCTGAGTTGGGAGCTCGCAGGCAGCAGCCATTAGGGAAAAGCAGCTGGTCCGGTGACTCATGGCACAGCCTTGGAAGGCCTCGGGCTGGGCAACTTAGGAGCTGTCATTTGCTACGAACACTTTCTGGAATTTTTTGTAAGAACAGGAGGAATAAAGGGTTTCTTTGGGCTGGAGATGCCACTGGGGACACAGAGGCTCTTGCTCCACCCTCAGCATCTCTGCTGAGCCCAACATCAATCAGCTCCCAACATCCCACCTCCAGCCTCCACAGGATCCACACCAGCCCGGGCACCGGCGCTGCTCCCTGGGATGAAGGACAGGGTGAACCCACTCTGCCTCGCTGCCTCCACCCCACGGCCTGCGCCAGCCCCTGGAGGGACGGATGCCCCGGAGGGCTCTGCTGGGCCGGGAAGGGGGGACAGCCCTCGGCACCCCCTATCCCTGCCGCTAAACCCCGGCGCTGGCAGTGGGTTTAATCCGCGCAGCCCCGCTCCGGGCTGCATTGCCATGGGCAATGCTGGATTAGGGACCGGCCGCCGCACGCCTTTGTCCTCCCTTTGTGCAGCATTTTGCTCGCCTCTGCCTTAAACCTTGTAACCATTTTGCTGCCTTTTAAAACCGGCTTGAATAGGGGGTGGGATGGAGAGGGGTGCGGGGGAGAGGGGCCGAGGCTTTGAGGTTGAAGGGAGGCATTCAGGCTGCAGCTGCCCCGTCTCAGCACATTCCCCCTGACCCCCACGGGCACCGCCGCGGCCACCGAGCAGCATTGGCAACGCGGCCGCTCCGGGACAATCCACCTGCTTGCTTGGGACAAGCACTTTCATGCCTATTGGGATTAGAGATTTTAAGTGTCGTTCCAAATTGTGCGGATAAACAGTCTTGTGAAAACTTGTTATCGTGGGGAAACGGCCCCGCCACCACCCTCCGTCCCTGGCCTTTTGTTCGGGCAATTTTTATTGCCGGATTGGATTTGATGAGGTTTAAGGTTTATTCTTAGGACTCCATTGAAGAGCTGATCCTTTGTCTCCCACAGTGGAGCGTGAAGAATATGAAACGTAGGCAAAAATAAATCTGCTTTTCACACGTATTAGCCCCTGGTACACGCGGGGACCACCAAACACAGCTGAGAGCAGCAGCACCCCCGACCCTCTACCCCAGCCCCCGGCTGCATGAGGTCACTCTGGCCTCCTCCACACCCTCTCCCCAATTTCTGTAGTCCCCTCTGAGCAGGGACAGACCTGGGTGGTCACCAGTGACCTTCTCCCAGTGCAGTCCCCGCTGCAAGAGCCACCCAGGGCTGCTCTGGTGATATGGATTTAGGAGGTGTCAGGTCTTTAAAGAGCCCAAATGGTGGTGGTAGGGGGAATATCCTTCCCTGCCCACCCCCACAAAACCCCAGCCCCACAGGCAGGTCAGTCCCTTAATCGCTTCATTTATCACTGGTGACTTCGGCAGAGATTAATCAGCAGGGTAATTCCTGAGGAAAGGTTGCTCCAGAGGCTGCTTTAATTTCAGGTGAGCTCCCTGCAAATTTCGCCTTTCCTGCAGGAACCTGCTCCGACAGGCTCCCAGCAGCCCGGGATGAGCCCGTGCCCCCGGCTCCATCCCCACCTTGTCCCCTCAGCCGCGGGGCTGCCCCCGAGCCCGGGTAAGGCTCGTGCCCGAGCTTTGAGCTGGTGGCTCCTGAGCAGCCTCCAGGGCAGTTTTGGCAGCACCAGGAGCCAGCAGCAGGCGCCAGGCACGAGCCGAGAGGTTGAGTTTCTGGAAAGTCTGGAGCTGAAGGCAGAAAATCATGCAAAACTTGGTGCGTTGGGCTTGTTCCAAGCAGGAAAAAAAGATCCCAAACCCAAACCCAGGGCATGGAAAACTTGCTCAGAGCTGAACCAGAGCAGGGCTGGCCTGGAGGAGCTTGGCTGGTTTAAATCCACGACTCTCCTGGTGGCTCTCAGTCCCTGGAGATCTCTGGAAGCAACTTCTCCATCAGCCAGGTCCCACAGCTGGGAGCTGCCGCCGCCTCACGTGAGGAAGGTGCAGGCTCCGGCGTGGCAGCACCAGCAGGGACGCAGCCTCCTCTGACAGGGCTGGCAAACGAGCAGGACGGGGCAAGACCTTGCCATTCCAAGCATTTAGGATGTTTGGAGATGGATATCCACTGCCTGGATGGTTATCCCACCGTGATATATCGTGGAAGGGGCGGCAGAGGAAGAGCTTGGCTGGGATGCCCACACTGGTGGCATGTCCTCAGGACATTTATTGTCCCACCTGGCAGCCCTGGGCAGGGTCCACATCAGCCTGTCCCCCATCCACCACATCGTTTTCTGCTTTGCATCTAGTGAGATGATTCCCCAGATACCCAGGGATGTTCCAGCTCCTCCTGTTTGGATAAAATATCGGTAATTACACGCATGCCTAATTTGAATTATTTCCACAGTGCAATCCTGGCGCTTTGGACCCCACTGAGTAGCGTGGCAGGAGACTCCTTCCTCAACAAGGAGATGTTGGGTGGTGGCACTTCTGCTTCTGGCCTGGGTGACCAGTGTGGCCATCAGGTGACCCCCATGGGGTGCAAACAGCTCATTCCCAGCACCCAGAGAGGGTCTTCCCTCTTTGGCACATTCCTGAATGTGCTTTAGGAGTCCATAAAGATGAGTGGGGAGGGGGATTTGATATCTGCTCTCAGACCTGCCATGGGTGTCCCCATACTGAGGGGCTGGGGAGTCACTTGCTGTGCCCATGGCCTCGTTTGTTGCCACAGAGCTGACAGATGCTTCCCCAGCCACCACGCTGCTGTCAGAAACTGTGGGGCTGGTGGAGAAGGTTCTGGGTGAGTTTCCTTGGCCCAGGCTGGGTAAAATGTCAAATTTGATTCGTGTCATGGTTACTTCTGGCCCTGCAGTCGATGAGTGCAGAACTGGGGCTGGCTGGAGAACAACAACTGGTTCATCAGCTGTTCAAGGTTTTAAAACTTGGTTTTCTTCCAGCGTGCAGCCAAACCGAGTCCTTTGGAAAGTTTTCCATGGTGAGCTGCCTGCATGTCCCAAGGAGCTGGGGGCAGAGCAGGCATCTCCCACAGCAGGTGGAAGTTTTTGGGGTGCATATCTCAGCCATGAGCATCTCCAGCCCCCCCATTCCCTCTCTGCTGCCTGCCCACACTGATCCCTGCTCTGGCAGGTCCCTGCCCATGCTGCTGGGCACATTCTCTCTGCATGGAGAGTTTCCCTAAATGCAGGGGTCTCTGCAGCCCCTCGCAGCCCCTCGCTGTCACATTGTGTTATTTGCTCCTTAGAAGTGACTGATGAACCTTCTCCTGACATTCCCCTGTCTGCAAAATTCCCATTGCCAGGGCACCAGAGGGAGATGCTGGGAAGGGGATGCCAGACCTCAGCACCCATTGCTGCCTCCCACCCACCAGCATCTGCAGCGGGTGGCTCCAGGATTGCAGAGGGGTGTTATTTGGGGATTAGGAAGTGACACCTCAGGTGGGATTCATGGCCTGATGCCCTCCTGGGCACCACCCACCCAGGTTCCTGCCCATTCCTGGCTTTGTGAGCAAGGGTCCGGGCAGAGCTGAGCCCCTTGTCCAGGGCACAGCAGCTCCCCCTTCATGTTTCCTCCAATTCTTAATTCGTTCTCCATCATTTTTGTCTCCCCCTCCTCCCCCTCTCTGTCTCAGCTGCCTGATGAATGAAGGATGGGTTTTTAAGCCTTTTTTGCCCCCAAGGCCTGCAGCTCTGGCTCGGCTGCTATCGCTGGGATAAATGCAGCTTTTGGGCCCGGAGCAGCATCCGTCGGAGCCGCGGCCCCCCGTGCCGGGTTATCAATCCCCGCTCAGCATCGCCAGCGCCGGGCTGGGTCCTCTCCACTGGGAGCCCTTTTCCTACCCTCTGGCCACAAGAAAGACCAGTCTGACTTAATTCTGCACAGTATCAACACCAAACAGACTCAGCCCAGCACTACCAGCTCTCCTAATTCGGCTTTGTATTCCTCGGTTTTCATGAATTTTTAAAAAGTTTCCATTTCTCCCGGGTTTCGGCGAGTTTGCTGGGGTGTGTGTGCCCCAGTGCTGGCTCTGAGTCCTCCTCCTTGCCCTCCTGGAGCAAACAAAGGAGGCAGAAACTCAGCTTGGGTCTCCCCATCCTGGGAAGTTTTTTGGATGGCTTGAGAAACCAAGTGTGCCACAACTCAGGAGATGAAAGGGCCATCCAGCACCTGGGTCCTGGCACAGCCGGTGCCACGGTGCCACTCCTCCCTCTGGCAGCTCTCAAACATGAAAATACAGATGGTGCCACTTGCTGGGCAGGGCTGGAGACTTGGGGAAGGAGGATTTGGGAATGGGAAACAAAATAAGCCAAGTCCTCAATGGACTTAAAAAACCCAAATGTATTTCTTTGTTGTTTCACTTTGTTGGTGGTGTGAAATGCAGCCTCTGTCCGTGACTGGGAGCTGGAAGCTGCCTTCTCCCTCTGGCCATGTCCACAGCAGAGAAATTAAGCCAGGACAGAGGAAAATGGAGATTCCAAGATGGAAAACATAGATAGAGTCTGTGAATGCATCCAAGCCAGACACTTGAGTTAAAATCTAAGCACAGACAAGCTGGAAACCTCCCTCCACCACACCAACATGAACTTTCGTCCACTTCCAGTGGTCCACAGAGGCTGAAACCTGGCCCCAGTCTGCACCCCAGGGGTTTCTGTCTGCAGAGGTTGGTGTTGGTGACAGAGCAGTCCCACCTGTGTCACGGAGCCTTTGGCAGCCCCCAGCCCCATCCCAGTGTGCAGCAGCCCGTGGGGAATGGGGAATGGGGAATGGGGAATGGGGAATGGGGAATGGGGAATGGTGTCCCCCCATCCTGGTCAGGAGGATCCAGCATCCCTCTCAGTGAGCCCCTGGGGCTGCACAGGGATTTGTTGGCTGTGCAGGCAGAACCTTTGTTTTTAGCCCTCAATCAGGCACTCACGGACAGGCCGTGTGTGCGGCACTCGGATTATTATCGTCTTGAAGGAATAAAATGCAGCACTGGGGCTTTTGGGATTCAACCCGATGCTTCCAGGGCTCCAGATATTCCAGTGCTGATGCTGAAAACTGGGAAGGCATTCCCTCCAGCGAGACAGCCACTACATCACACGGGACCTGCGCGAGGAAATAATGATGTACGGCTGGCCTTGGGGCACTCTTTGCAGCTCGATTGGCCTCCCTGGCAGAAGAATAACCGAGAGTTTATTGCCTCTCTTCCAGTGATCTTTACTCCCAGCTGTTTTCTCAGGGAGGCCTGGATCCCCATACCTCATCTGAAGAGCCACGGGCTGCTGGTGAGGCACTGGGTTGGTTCCTGGGCACTGAGGTGCAGGTTCCTGGGATGGGGCTCTGCTCTCACAGGGGAAATCCTGCCCCACCTCTGTCCAAAGCAGAGGATGATGTCTGGAACCTCTTTTCTCCTCCCCCTGCAGGTGAAGCGAGCTCCTGGAGCAGCACCAGCACCTTCAGCCTCAGCACCCAGCCATCCCAAATGGACAGCATCCATGTGCTCACTCCTTCACACCACATCCCCTTCCCCAGCCCCAAAACACCCAGCACCTGTGTCTCAGAGCTGCACCTGGGCAAATCCCCTGCAAGGGGTCCAAGAGCCCATTTCTGACTTAAATCCCACATGCCTGGGCAGGAGAAAGGGGGAAAGAGCCCCTTCATGCCAAAAGCTGGTGATTCCCAGCTCCTGGTGAGGGCAAAGGTGAGGTGTGGCAGGTGACTTTTTTCCCCCCTTTCCCTGGCCCTGCTGCAAACAGCCCGATTGCTACGATTCCCCTGTCATTAAAATGTAAATGAAAACAGACACAAAAACAATCTGAATTTCCAGCCGAGTTGCTCTTGCTTAATATTCTACCCCGAAGGGGGATGTGCGGAAGCAACAACATTTCAAAGGGAATCATTAAAGAAGGGAGGCTCAAACTGCGTTTCCATCAGATACCGCGGCAGAGCCCGGCGCTCGGAATCCCGCCCATCCCAACGCCGCTGGAAAGGACGAGAGGGAAACGGCTCCTGGAAAAAGAACCATCCAAGCCAGGGTGAGGAGGGTGCTCTCACTGAGCCGGGCTGTGCCAGCGTGCTCCAGCTCTGGTTGGATGGGCAGCGATGCTCCAGGTTCATGTTTCCAGCTGCAGTGATCAGGCTGGGGTGATGCCCAGATTTTAACGCATTCCAAGGTTTTGGAAGAAGCCTGGAAGGGTTTGAAATGTGTTCTGACACCTCAGCAGTGCAAGGTGAGGGGAAGATCCTGATGTTTCGAGTCCTGCCTCCTACCTTGTCCACCCCGAGCTCTTGGCACAGGTGCTGCTCTGCTCTGTTTCAAGCAGGGGGTCACTGTATTCCTTCTCTATTTATTCTGCCAGTGGGAGGCAGTAAAAATGAAATATAAAACATCAGGGAGGGAGAATAGCCTGAAAAATCCTGTGAATGGTGGTTCTGTCCCAATGGATGCCACTGGAACAGGAGGGATGCACCAAGGCTCAGGGCCACTGGTGAACTCCCAGGATTTGCCTCCAACCCTCCAGTTCCCACTGGTCAGCACCACTCACCCAGGGCTGCAGGGAAAAGGAGCCTGGATGGACAAGGGGGATCTCTCTGTGGAGAGACTGGAGCAGCAGGACAGACCCCTCCTGCTCCCCACCAGCCTCCAGGACCTCCCAGGCAGTGGCAGGTGCTTCCAGCACGGTGGCACATATGGATCCTATAAGGGCTGGGCTCATCTCTCCGGGCAGCCTCACCCCTCCACGCCTCAGGGAACAGCCTGGGAAGGGTGGGGATGGTGGAACATGGGGTGCCCAGGGGGGTGGGAGCCCTGGATGTGACATTTGGGATGAGGGGAGCAGCTCTGGCTGTGCTCATGTTCCCAGCTGAGAGCAAGGAAAGCCCTTTTCCCACTGCAAACCAAACATGTGGGATCTGTAGGTCTTGGAGACACAATAAACAAGGGATCCTGGGTTGCTTTAAGTGTGTCCCAGTCTGGATCTCTGGATAATGGCCCGACATGATTAATTTTCGTTTGTACTTTCATTGCATCAGTTATCACATCATTCCATTTTATTTTTAAATACTTTTTTTTTAAGCCCACAAAATACTGGAAAGGGTTAGAGTGGATTCCAATTACAAGGTAAAATATTTCCCTCCAAAGCTTCATAAATACTTGGTTTTGGTTTAATGCCATTATTTTAACTTTCAAAGCAAGGCAACGTTTGCCAGACCTTGCTTTGTGCTGTAAAACCAGCCCAGCGTCACAGGGATTTGATATAATAGTAATAATAAACTTTGAGAGGAGGCCTTAAAACCAGAGGGGCCGTGGGTCAGGCATGGGAATTCAGCCTGGGATGCCGTGGGGTCCACAGCTCAGATTCCCCCCGTGCTGGGGCTCCAGGTTTCTGCTCGGGCCAGTGGCTGCATCCAGATCCTGCTGGTGGCATTCCCAGCGACCTGGGGGTGATGGGGCTGGAGCATCTGCCCTGAGAGCCAGGTTAATCCCTCTGTGAGGTGACAATTCAGCCCTTTTAGGGAGGTTTGGCAATCCCTGAGGATGGGGAAACCCCTGGCATGGAGTCCCGGGTCAGATCCCAGTCCCAGCCCCGTGCCTGTGGCACCCATCCCACCTGAATTGCACCCAGAGGGGGCTGAGCACGGGATGCAGGGTCAGAGTGACCTCAGGGGTGGGGCCCAGCTCCCGCCAGGCTGGCCTGGGCTCAACCCTGCACTGTTTTGTGTCTTTATTGTTTTTCCCCCCACTACTGGGTTTTTAATTAATTCCCAAATCTCATTTGGGGCACGGGAGCTGGGGGTGGAAAAGCTCTGTCTGAAGTTGATTTTGCAAATCAGTTCTGGCCATCTCCAGCCAGGTCCTGGGGCAGGAGCATCGGGCTCCCAATAACCAGGGAGGAAGCCTCTTGTTGCCAGAGCAGATCCACCTCTTTGATGTGCTCCCGCAGTTATTCTTTCATTTCTTGAGCAAATAATCTGGATTTTCACAATATTTACCTTGGAAATAATTATTTGTGTAAAGCATTCGACCAAGATAAACAGAGAATCTCTGAGTCTCGCTGCAGGGCTGGGAGGGCTCATGTTCCCCCAAACCTGACGGAGCATGGGCTCCTTGGGAAGTGGATGAGGTGAGAAAAGGGCTCAGAGAGCAGCACCCCACATCCTGTGGAACCCCTGAGGGCTTGGACAAACCTCCTGGCAGCCCTGGCTGAAGGGCAATGGATGAGGGTGGAAAAAATGTGGCTGCTCTGCCCTTCATGCCTTGCTGTGTCTGTACATGGATCCCTGAACTGCATCCCTGGATTCCCACAGACTCAGAGGCTGGAAAGGAGAAGCAGGAAGGGCTGGGGGGAAAGGTGAGGGAGGGTTCAAAGGGCTGCTACAGCCCCGGTTTTTCATCTGTAGTTAATCTCTGTGAAGCCTGAGGCAAAGTCACCTTTGGGTCAACACTCAGGTGTTGTTATCTGCCACCCCCATCACCCGGAGCTGCCCCCAGCCCTCCCCACGAGCAGGGCTGCAGGGCAGGGTGCCAGGAATCCGGGAATCCGGTCCCCCCGGTTCCAGCCACGTCCTCCTGGGGCAGAAGGTAAATCCTGCACTCAGACTGCGCCCCAGTACCCGCTCCCTGCTGCCCCACGGGAGAGAGGGCAGGAGCAACACGCACCAGTGTCTAAAAAAACCTTTAAAAATTGAGCCTGGATGAACTGCCAGCACTGGCACAGTGCTGTTGGCCCAGCTGGCCGGCATGCCCAGGGATGCAGGGAGGGGAGGGAGGTGCCAAGACCTGTGCCCTCAACCTGCCATCCACCCACAGTCCTGCCTGTGCACACTGCAGCCCCCGCGGTGAGCGCAGGGTGGCTGCTCCCAGCCCAGCAGTCTTGGGAAGGGAAAGAAAAGAACAAATTCAGCTGGGGCTCGGCTCCTTCAGCTCCAAGGCTTTTATTATGGTGTGCAACATGCCCACAATCACAGGTCTGGGATACGACACGAGCGGGCAGGAGGGAGGTGAGGGCAGCATGAGCCTTGCAGGAAGCTGCCAGAATCCTCCAGCACTGGCACGGGTTGCTTCGAGCTGAAGGCACCCTTCGCCACCAAAATGTCCTTTTTGGAAGAGGATTTTTGTGGATCTCCTCCCTTCAGCAGCCCCAGGGGGAGCAGAGCCCAGCTGTGCCCCATGTGGGGCAGCAGGAGGTTGGTGCTGCCCTGGCCCGTGGGTCACTGCTGGGCTTGGCTGTAGTTGTCTATCCACAGTCCCCGAGCATCTGGTGGGTGCCAGTATCTGACCAGGCTGCCAGATTCTGCTGTTTGCTGGAGTCTTGGTGAAGTGGCTCCTCCGATGGCAGGAAGTTTGGCTGGGAGGAATCTCTGGAATCCCTCATCACCCTCCTTTGCAGGTGAGAAATGGAATCAGTGCCTGGCTTTGCTTGGCAACCAGGGCAGGACGGGGAGTGCAGCCCCCTCTGGCTGAGCCCTCACTGCCCACTGCAGATCCTCCACACCAGCACTGAGATGGAATTTGTGTCCTTGGATACACAGCAAAGCACAGCAAACACACACAGCAGCTCCTTTTCCATCTCTAGTTAAGACAATTGTTCTTTGGGTTCTGTGTGCAGCTCTTGCTGGATAAAATGCAGATTCAAAAAAAAAAATATTCTCTTGGCTCTCAAATGATAAATTAATATAAACATCAACATCACAAGTTCATGAGCAGCTTTGGGATCATGCACTGAGTGAGAGCATCGTGGACAGCAGACAGACGTGCACACACACATAGACCTAAATTAACTTTCCTTTAATACTGACATTAAAAACATATATTGGTGTTGGATCATTTGACTTAAATTTACTTTTCAGCATTCTGAGGTCACTTTTCAGAATGATTTTTTTTCTCTCTCACAGCCCAAGACACCTCAGTCTCACCCACAAGCAACGTTTACCAGGGGCTGGGCAGTGGCTGCAGGGATGCACTGGTGCAGGTGGGATGTGGGGATGAAGCACATGCTGGAAGTGCTTTGCCCAGGGAGGTTTAGAAGCTTCCCTGCCCTGGGGCTCTCACTGCCCTGCAGCTCCAGCACGGCCATCCAGGCACTGGCGTGGCTAAGCCAGGCTCAACAAAGGACTAGATTAGGTTTAAAGATGAGCCTGGTCACCTCAGGCTCAGCAAACCCCAAGGTCCTGAGGTTTACCCAGCCCAGCACCACCCTGGACCTGGGTGCAGGACAAAAGAAATTCCAGTGCAGAGGGATAATGGAGATGAACACCTCGGGGACTCTTGGCTTCGTTGGAGAGAGACGGGAAGGGCAGGGTGGGCACCCAGGGGCCTGGTGAGCGCTTGGCACAGGATGGAGATGCCACAGCATCCAGAGGGTGAGGGCTGGTCTGGGCTGTGCTGGTGGCACCTCAGGGCCCTGGGGCGGCCGCGGCAGCGAGGCAGGCTGGGCCCTGCTGCATGCAGCGGATGAGCTCCTTGCGATTATCCAGGATGGTGTCGAAACTCTCCTGCAACCGGTTCTGCTGGTCCACAACTTTCTGCTGCAGGCCGTGGATCCAGCGCAGCAGGGCCAGGCGCCGGTACATCACCAGCTGGATGTGGTGCTTCTCCTTCTCCTGCTCCTTGAAGCGCTCCTTGTCCTGGAGGTGCTGCACGGCCTCTGCCAGCGCCGGGAAGAGGGTCCCCAGCTCAGGCTCAGCTGACCCTGCCTCAGGGGGGCTCCCGGCTCGGGGAGCAGAGGTGGGAGGGTCCCAGGTGGTGCTGCAGGTGCTGTCGGGGCTGTCGATGCTGAGGGAGCTGCTGGCGTAGCCGTTGTCCTCTGCAGGGGAGCTCGGGGGCTTGACACATCCCCCGGCCGCCTCCTCGGCAGGGTTTTGTCCCCCTGCCCCGCTGACCTCCGCTCCCTCGGGGGGGCTGCGCTCCCCCTGCTCGGGGTGCACATCGCCCAGGCCCGGGGCGGTGTCCCTAAGCCGGCCCTGCACCATCTGTCTCTGCATTAATAACAGCAGATTATCAGATGGATTTGTGGTGTTTTCGCTCCGGCTGGAGCCCTCCTCCGGCGGGGACCCCGGCGCTGGCTGGCTCCAGTTCTCGTTGCTGTCACACACCTCTCCCACGAAGTTGGAGTTGGAGTCCGGCCCATGTCCCGCCCCTGGGATGGCCGTGCCCAGCGCTGGGCCCCCATGGCCCTGCCGGAATGGGGCGTTTCCCGGGCAGACAGCAAACATCTCGCCAGTGTCCTGCCTGCAGGAGAGACAAGGAGCTGTGACATGCCGGTGGGCACCTGGGCTGGCACAACCAGAGCTCAGGGCAGCTACAGTGGGGAAAAACACGCCCTTAACTTCATTTACCTCTTTAAAGGTACTGGACCTTCATAGGGTCAGCGTTCCTGGCTGTTTGACCATGCTGTCCCCATGCAACATCATGGAATCTTGGAAAAGACTGAGTTGGAAGAGACTTTAAAGCTCATTTAGTTCTCCCCCCTTGTCATAGGCAGGGATGCCACCCATCCAAGGGCATCTTCCCACCCGACACAGAAGCTCAAGGAGCCACCTCCCATCCCATCTGTCTTCCCTGAGAGCTCCATGTTCCTGCAGCATCCCTTGGGTGATGCCAAAGGGCACCACGGGGTGCAGGCATGCAGCTGCACGTGCTGCTGGCAGTATTTGGGCTATGGCTGATGCAATTAATTCCATGCTGGTAAAGGTGTGCTTGGAAGGAGATGCTTTCCCACCAGCAATAAATGTCCTTCATGCAGCTGAGACTGCCTGGGCTCCTCTGTCATCAGCCCTGCTCCAGGATTGGGGGCTGGCCTCCTGGCCAAACTGAGGACCCCACTGGCCCTCCTTCTCTGCAGGACTGGGAACAGACTGGCCCAGAAAAGGAAAGGTTATCTCAGCGTTCCTTGCCGGGTCAGTGGCAGCGAGAGGCGCTCTCCAAGCCCTCTCCTACAAGGACGCGCTCACAGGAATCGCAGGAAGGAACCCCTCGGCTGTCCCGGTCTGACCCCGGCCAGCAGCGGGGCAGCA
>VYXF01005573.1:0-17400 GCA_013397295.1 Polioptila caerulea | reverse complement strand
GATGGGGATGGGGATGGGGATGGGGATGGGATGCCAAAACCTCTCTGTGGGTCCTTGACTGGGAGGTTGCTGAGAGAAGCTCATTGGGGCACCTTGAGGCACCCCAGTGCCACCAGCCAGGGGCTCAGGGTGTCTCAATGAGCCACAGCAATGTCCCTTTCCAGCACAGTGCCAGCCTGGAGCTGGGGCTGGGAAAAAGCCAGCCCAAGTGGCAGCTCCTGAACTTCCCATTCCCAGGCACAATGAGGCCCCTCTGCCCCATCCAGGCTCGCTGAGGAGCAGGAGGAAGGAAGGAAAAGCCATTTTTTCTCTGATCTGGTGTTTATTTGGAAAAGGTTGAGGGTTTCCTTCAGGCTCCATGTAAAGTAGGAATGTGGAAATGCCACCTCTGGATCCTGAGCCACCGGAAAGGTGGCATTAGAGCCTTGGTGGTTAATGACTCTTTCTGCACACAAACGAGTGTCTGTGAGGTGGCAGATGGAAATTGGGCAGTGCAGGAAGATGCTGCAGGGCTGGCCTGTGTCCCCCTCCAGCTGGGACCTCTGGGCTGAACCTGGCCTGGCACAGCAGCCACAGCCAGCCATGCCAGGATGGAGTGGGACCTCTGGGCTCTGTGCAGCATCCCCACGGCCAAGGTGAGGGCTGGGATACCACAGGTGGCTTTTAGGGTGTGAGGACACACGTGGACGTGCCCCTCGGACACTGATCCCCCGTGGCCACGTGCACAAGCACCATCAAATATTGAAAATCAATGGGCCACTGCAAGGGGAGCAGCACAGAGCGTGTTGCATGAAAACAGCCCGGAGGAGCAGAGAAAAATATTAGCTAAAAATAAAATTAATCTCTTGCAAAGCTGTAAGATTTGCTGATCCCCCTCCCCCCCACACACCCTGCAATCTTTTATGTCGTTTTCTTTAATTACAGCTGGTTTAGATATCTGCTGCCTGGAGAAGTAGAGCTGGAGTCAGCCCTAAATTGGGCTTCTGGATGATACAAGAGAAAATAAAAACCCCCAAGGACTGAACATCTGTCTGCACGGAGCACGCGCAGCGCTGGAATTAATATTAATGACTAATAGTTAATACAGAGGGAAACTTCTGCTTTACAGGTCACCCACTAAACCCTGCAGGTCTCACCGAGCTGTTTTCTGTGCCACGAGCTTGTCTGGGCTCTGCAGAGCCAGGAGCACTCCCAGCTGGGGGGGTCCTGCCCTGGGCCACAGGGAAGGTCAGTGATGGGGGGGCTGCTCCAGGCTCAGCTCTTGGGAATACAGCAGCAATCAGGGTGTCCTATCTATTAGTAATTAGGGCTCTTGCTTTTCTTATATTTCTTTTTTATTTCTGTATTTCTTGCATTAACTATCCCCTTTCAGCCATCCTTGCTGCTCTCCAAGCCAGCCACGCTGCTCTCCATCTCCCCTTTTCCCTTTCCCAACAAGAAAACCCAAAGGAGAAAATACCACACTCCAAAAACTGCCACCTGCTCTGCTCCAAACCCAACCAAAACATTTCTTCAGGCTCAAAACCCCACCCCATCCATCCCTGGGGAAGGGATGCACCAGTCAATGAGCAGAGTGAAAGCCAGGGAAGGTAAATAATTGTGACATGGCTGCTCTGGAAGACACCCCCGTGGGTGCCTGGGGGTCTTTTTGTCCTTTAACCCTCATAATGGGTCTGGGACAACTGATTAGAGGCCCAGGACAGATGAGGTGCAGAGCTCACATGGTGAGAGCTCACCAAACCTGCCCCACTCTGCCTTTCATGTGTCCACCCCAACATAATTTTTCACATGTTGGAAATACAGATGATTTTAGCCTGGGTCCATCTGGTTTCCCAAATAACCTGTCTATTTGATAAATAACATAAATTAAATTAGACAAGACAAACAAATAGTTTTTTTTCTCTCCCCTTTTCAGTCTCTTGGCAAAAAAGGGAAAGAAAACATAATTCAGTGAGTGCCTTGAGCCCTGAGGAGCCGTGCGGCGGCGGGAGCTGGGATTATAAACGTGTCTGCAATGTCAACCTTTACCATGCACCTAGGGCCGCCCCTCCCTCTGCTTTTAAGACCTTTTTTTAAAATTTTTCCATTATCATTTGGGTTCCCAAAAGCTCATTCTCTCTGCAAACTCAGCAGATAACGTTGTGTATTAGCAGCACTGCTCTTATCAAGGCTCCCGTGGTGCAGTCAAGGATCAGGAACTCAGAGCCCATGGGCTTTGTTCCTCCTGAGTGGGAAAGGGAAATGGAGGCACAGAGAGGTGGTGTTATTGGAGCTACCCAACTCAGAAAATCCCAGGCTGCAGCCATTTCTGCATGCTTTTCAAACCCAACATCACCCATCACAACTCTCAGCTGTAACTCCTCCGAGATATCCCAAGGCAGTTACGGGAGAAAAAAGGGAGGGAAGTGGAATCAGCTCTTCCTTCAGCCCAGGATAGCCCTGCAGACAGAATCACTGAGGTTGGAAAGGACCTCCAGGAGCATCAAGTCCAACCTTTGAGCAGCTTCTTTTCTCAGGGTGAGCTGCAGCCGTGCCTGGATGCAGGACCCTCATCCTCACCCCTCCCCACCCAGAGCCATTCCCTCCTTCCCAGCCCTCTCTTGGCACTTCCAGCAGCAACGGGGAGGATTTTTCTCCCCGTGCCAGGAGAGGAGGGAGCTGAATCAATACCTGAAAATGAGAAGGCAAAGCTGAGTTAATGTGCCAGACAGGAGCAGGGAGGCAGCCCTGGAAAAGCTGGAGCCAGGAGATGGATGGGAGAAGGGCAGGGCAGGGGTGGGAGCACACGTGAGGCTGGGGATGGTCTGGCACAGTGAGAGCAGCATCTCAGCACATGGCTCAACTCTCCCACTGATATTCCAGCTCCCACAGAACCTGGCCCTGTCCTCCTCCCACTCCCTGGCATGGCCCAGACAAGGAATTTTTAGGATATTCCTGCTCCCACAGAACCTGGCCCTGTCCTCCTCCCACTCCCTGGCGTGGCCCAGACAAGGAATTTTTAGGATATTCCAGCTCCCACAGAACCTGGCCCTGTCCTCCTCCCACTCCCTGGTGTGGCCCAGACAAGGAATTTTTAGGGTGCAATGCAGAGCTTCCAGCAGCAACTCACAAACCCTGAAGTGTGAAGTTGTTGTGGGAGAAATGCAGCCAGAAACCTTCCCAGTCCATGTATTTCAATTTATAAGCTTTTTTAGGCCCAACAGTATTTTTCTACCTTTGGCTCTGAAGCAAGGAAAATGTATTTTAAAGGGAAAATTCTACAGGGAAAGCAAAATAAAAGCCATAATTATGGCTACTAGCATGTGCTGAGGAGAAGCCAGGAAACCATCAGGACTCAGCCAACTCTCTAAAGGTGCTCTTCAAGCTACCACTTTCTAATGCAAAAATGTAGCAATTATAGGTCTCTATAAATGTAATCCCTTGCAATGCCAGAGCATGGAAAACTGCAAGAATTTCCCCTGGAGTCAAGACAAGTTTAATGATTTTGCCTTGCCCCTGTGCCAGAGCAAGCACATTCTCTTGCTGCACTCTAGTGGCAGAGCAGGAGCAAAATTCAGGGAAAATGCCCAAGTTTGGAGCCTGAATGCTTTTACCCAACAGATCTGTGCTGAATTAGTACAACTTTCGTGTTGTAGGCTGATAAAGAATTAAGTGGGCGTTCAGAAATCTTTAAGTTACATGGTGCTTCAAGGAAAGGTGGATAATGAAGGAGGAAAGGTCATTTCTCTTCCAAATCCAGGTACACTAACCCTCAGAATTGCTGCAGTGAACTGAAATAGATACTTCTTAAGACAAGGATAAAGAAAGTTTTGTCAAGGGACTAAAAAACCCAAAACTATTGAAGCAGGAAAAAACCATCTTCTTCAGGCCAAGAAATTTATGCAAACCCAAGTGGAAGACTTGAGGAGTTGAAAATCCACACTCCAATAAACACAAGGGGTTGTTTTTGTTGTATTCCAATATTATTGCAGCTGTTCCTAGTGAAGGGCTGAGTTGTGTCTACATAAAAAAAAGGCAGCAATGAAAAAATAGATCTAGAAATAAAAAACCCCAAGACATGTACATAACTGAACGAAATACTATAAATTAATTCTGCCTCCAAAATTAAAATTAAAACCATGTTTTTATTGTAAAGTTGCATTTCAATTAGTACCACAATTCTTTATAACATACTGTACAATAAAATATTTTACACACAGCACACCAGGCGTGTGCTCAAGTTGTTACAAAATTTACAGCTCAGACAATTCTCCCACGGCATTGGCACCTCAAGTTTGTGACATCCCAGAGATGTTTAGTCTTAGAGCAGGAGCCTGTGGCACCATTATCTGCTCTCCAACAAGTTCAACTTGTGATCAGAAACGTCAGGAATGCTGGACACTCTGGCTCAAGTTTCTCTCACACCTTTTAGAGCAGTTGTGAATGATGGTTCCTTATAAATTCCCTCATTCTAGAGCAGCCCTTTCCTTACTGGCTGCTCAGCAATGGGTGGTTTCTCTTGGGGGAGTTCAGCTTCCATGAAAACAACAGAATGGGTGGTTAAAGACAGCCTGAAGTTGGGCAAACCAAAGCAACCCCAGCAGCTTCCCCCACCAATGCAAATAAACCCCCCCCAAACCTCCTCTTCCCCTCTCACACGTTACTCAAACTCTTCCCTCTCCACATACACATCCATCTGCAAGTTTAAGGACATCAACAGTAATAAAATCTTGGAAAGAAACCCTTCTCATATTGCCTCAGAAGAGGCTGGGGCTTTTCCCACAAAGTAAACATTTCAAGGATAAATTAGAGCTTCTTAAAAGGCTAAGCTTAGTAAGTGCTCAACATTAAAGAAAATAAGACACTGGAGGGAGCCACAGCTAAAACTTTGTGCTGCAAGTGTAAACAAGTGTCCTGCCATGGCCAACACTGCTTCATTCTCTTCCAGAGCTGTAGAAATTCCTCCCTTATTGTGCTTTCAGCTACCTGAGGTATTTCCATGTCACACCAATGGCATTTCCAGGTGGAACTGATACCTCTGCAGCTCCTGTGAGGACAGGTCCTCCACAGCAGTGGAAGTTTCCTTAATGCTTGGGAAAGACCAGGCCAGCATTTCATTCCAATCCAGGAGTGGATTTTGTGCTCCCATTTGCCACAGAGGACTGAGAAAAAACAAAAGCACAAAACCACTGCCTGGAAATTACTGGAACTTGTGAATGGGGTGGCATCCATTTGTTTCCTTGCCTGGTGATTTCTGGCAGATTGGTAAAAAAAATACTGCAGCTGGCAAAGAGGAGACACAATCTTTGGTTCCAAACAGGAACATTCAGCTCTCCAAGTACTGGAAAATGCTTCGGCTTTGACTGCTTTCCTCAGAGCTTTCCACCCTGGGCCGCTTTGCTGCTGATGTTATCACTGCAGAAGGGCTTCTCTTCTTCACCTAAGGGCAGTCAAATACATCAGAATACACAAAATATCCAAAAAAAAAGTTTAAATTCTGAGTTCTGAGAGAAATATTTGGCATGAGAGCACAAAGGGAGTTTTTAAGACTGCAGTGCTCTTAATTGCTTGGCAGATTTCAGTGCCTGTATATCCAAATAATGTCCACAACTGGCAGCACCTGCTACCCAAATCTTTACCTGAGGTTTAGATTTCTCCTTTGCCTCTTCACTCTTCTCTGGTGAAAGTGTATGAAAGACAAAATTCCTTGAATTTCGAGGGGCATTTGGATTAAGATCTGACATTGCTGCCAGCTTCTGAAGGACAGCTTTAGGTCTGTTCAAGAGTGACCCATTTTTTATCTGAAAGGCAAAGAAAAGCTGCATTAAACCATTCTCAGGAAACAAGGCAGGTTGCTTTGTAAGTTATTCTTCAGAGAAAATCTCCTACTCACACATTACAGCAACACAGACCAAGAGTGCCCAGAATTCAGGGGCAGCTGACTTGGCTGTGTTGGGAAATGCCATTTTTGAGGACTGGTACCCACCTGGATGTCACTGGCAGGTCTGAAGGCTTCAAACGGGTTCCTGGGTATCAGAGTTGTGTCCTGTGCCACCACTGCTGGGCTGGCTGGCAGAGACATGGGGGAAAGATCAGTTTTGGAACTCTTTCTCTTCTTATCACTTCAATAAAAAAAAAATCAAGCTCACCTTTCTTCTGCAGGGACTTGGCAGTCACTTTTTTTGCCAGCTTCATGAATTCGCTGTCTCCACCAATTTCTTCCTCCTCTTCCTCCTGCTCTTTATTTTTTTCCTTCTGTAGCAGAGAGAAGACAATTAAAAAAAACCTCATATAACAAATGATAACAATATAATAAATTTCATTCAGTTTTTTAAGTAGAGTCATTATTTGCTTGATGTAAATTAATTTTTATTTACTTTCTACTGTAAGAGGTTATTCCAGTTTCTTAGATATTTCATCATCCTTGTTCTTTTAATGAACAGCATCATGCTCAGCTGAGAAATCTGACCTTATACTGAAGTTTAACTTGAGGAATAAACAATTTCACATCTAGCAATGATACAGGGACTGAGCAAGCCTTTCTAGGAGCTCACCAGTACCTGCTCACGAAGCCACTGCTCTCGCTCAAATCGCTCCTTCCTCCACTTCACCTCTGTCTCATCAAACTCCTCATTCTCCTCCTCATTATCTGAATCTCTCTGAAACAGGTCTGTCTGTGAAGCAAAATCTAGGCAACAAAGAAAGAGTCAGCTATCAGTTTGGAAAATGGAGGCTAGTGAAAAACAACAAAAAAACCCCAAACCAATCAAACACACAAGGCAAAAAACCCCAAACCAACAGAATCATCCCCCCACAATTCACTCCTGACTTTAAGAGAGCACCACCAAGTGCTACATCACACACACACAAGCTTTGTCCTCAATCTCTCTCCTCCCTCTGTTGACTGTGGATCACAGGTCACCTATGTTTTTCCATCTGAACCTCCTGGTCCTGCCTGGGCCGTCGCTGTGCAGGTCCCCATCCATCAGGTACCTCTCCTGGTACAGGCGGAGCTGGCGCTTGTCATCGTCCAGCATCGCCTTCCTGCCAGCACAGGACACAGGGACAGCTTAGTGCAGCTCTGTCCCAGAGCCAGAGCCTCACACACCCCAAGATCTACTGCTAATGGCACTGACATGTGGAATTTCTGTATTTGCTTTCCTAGTTCTGCTTCGTTTGGGAGCTCCTCGTCGATAATCTCCTCTTCATATTCGTCCAGGTCTTCGCCGTCATACTCATCCTCACTTCCCACATCACTCCCTGACAGCTCTGCCTCCTCCTCCATGAAATCCTGCAGTTTTCTGTGAACAAAAAGGTGGAAGAGTTCAGTTTGGGAGCATAACAGCCATCACACAAATCTTCAGAAAGCAAGATTTACCTGTTGACGTAAAATGAACACATTTCCTAAGGGTGTATTGTAATTTCTCATGTAATTTTTGGGAAGACCAAGCCTTGAGTTCTTGCACATAGCCTGACATCATGTACCAGCATAAATCATTGGCATCCACCATATTCCAAAGAGGATGGCAAGAACTGTCAACTCTGTGTTTTACTTGCTAGAACAAATAAGATCCTAAGACATGAGGAATGACAACAATATTCTTGCATCCCTTTTTTTGGTCCAAAAAAAAAAATGTTGCACTGCTTTTATTGTGGCTTTATGATTTCCATCTATAATGAAAACTATAATGGAAATCATCTATAACTCACAACACAGTTAAATTCATGCAACATGATAGCTCCAAAGTGAAAAAGCAGACCAAACATCTGCTGGAGAGGGAATAATTCCAAACTAAATTTCTAGGGCTATTAATATTCTATTCTGTCTGGTAATTAAGATTAAAAAAAAAAAAAAATTACAGTTTTTTCTTCGAGCCTGGTCTACGTCTCAGCAGTTCTTCTTCTTCATCACTCATTTCTGCTTCTTCAGCAGCACTATCTTCACTTTTTTCATCCTGTCAAAGAGAAAGTTTTCAGAAATAAGAAATTTCTGAGAGTGGATTGCTTTGTAATGACAGATTTGTCTGTTCTTCCATTAACAAGACACTAAAACATCAGGCATATTTCAGAGGATTTGCATTTTCACTGTAACACTATATTAAAGAGATCTTTTAAATCATCCAAAGTTTGCTGTGAAAAATGTTTCAGTAGCTTATGATGGAAGTTGTGCTTCTTTGCATTGATGGATATATTAAAAACCCAGGAAGATAAATGGAATTATCCATTTCATCCAGCAGCTGCCTGCCTCCATCAGTTCACACCTCTTCACTTGCACAGGCCTCATCATCTGTTAAAAGCTGAAAACCACCAAGTTCTTCTTGCTCCTCCTCTTCTTCCTCTTCCCTAGGGAAAACATAAATGGGAGAAAGGCATTTCCATTTCGCTTCCAGTAAATCAAGGCAAAATTTCAACACCCACCTCAACTGCTATCAGGCAATCCCCTGTGAGTGCTCAGAGCTACAATCTGCCAGCAGCATTTAGCTATAAATGCCCCAGATCCCCATTCAAGCTGATGTTTTAAGACTCAAGGTCTTCACTTGCAGAAACTGTGAGACAGGCACTAATTTCAAAATTTTCTCCCCCTTGGATCCCCTTAACACCCCACTTATTAAGTCTCACTGTCCTTTTGTCAGGCAGCCATACACTTTCCAATTTAGTCAATAAAAAACTCCCAAGTATCCAACTTTACATTTTGTTATGGCAGTTTGGTAACAGCCCAGAAGAGGCTCCAGAAGTCCCAATTTTAATCATTTTTTCTCAGTTTAATGAAAGTTTTTCACTGTTTCTTTCACTATCAAAGAATTTTCCTTCACAGTAGCTGTAGGAAACAGTTTATGCTGCCTATTAGAGAGCAATTGCTGAGCAATTTGCAATAGTCCTCCCCTTCACCCCCAAAACACAAATTGATGTTAAACAAGAAAACACTTCTAAGAGTGAAACAAGACAGTTACCAGAATTCAATTCTGTAAATTATAGGAGAGCAATGCTAACCTGTCTGTGGGAAAGGAGCCTGAACAGAGCTCCAGAGCCTCTGCCATTGGATCTGCTATGTCACTGTCTTTTTCTGCCTTGGAAGACACTGAGGAAGCCCATGTAGGAGAACCTGCTAGAGAAAGCAATAAGATGGCAACTCACTTCTGCTCCTAAAGTGTCACAGAACACTCTAGAAATAAAACTGCAGGTGCTCCCAGCAAAGACAAAATTCCACGTGTGGCATAAGTGCCCAGACCTGAAGTTACCTCAGCTAAAAATTTCAAAAATCAAGTAACCAGCAAAGCTGAAAAGAGAATTCAGGACATACTTTGAGATATGAATTTTCCTGAACAAAGATTGAGCAGTTCCTCCATGTTCTGCTTTTTGGTGCTGCTGGTGTTTGGCTCATGCCCAGCTTGGCTGCTGAACTGTCCAGAGCACAGGTCCAGTAACTCATCCATGTTGGCATCCATGGCATTCTCATCCATGCTGGCCAGTGGCAGCTGGTGCTTTGAGGACTGGTATTTATTCCTGTGCTGTCCAACATTCAAGAACCTGAAAGAAAGGCTGTAGTTAGAAAGATCTTGCTGGTCTGCACATCCTGTTTCTGTTAACAGGAACAACACACCATCCTCTACACCCATCACTCACCCATCTGCATCAAGCAGCTGGCTTTGAGTGTCATCTTCCAGGGAAAATTGAAACCTTGACTCTCCAGCCCCTGGAAATAGGTTCTTGGGCTCAGGAGAGGCATTATACAGGTCCTGGGAATCTTCTATGGGAAGAGAAGGCTCAGAGGTCTTTCCTGAGCTCTAGTCAAGGGAATACAAAAATATATAAGTTGTTTAGCAAGCCTAAATTTAAATGCAAGGGGCACTTCCATGAGAAGCTGGGGCTGCCCCATCCCTGAAAGTGTCCCAGGCCAGGTTGGATGGGGCTTGGAGAACCCTGGGACAGTGGAAGGTGTCCCTGGCCATGGCAGGGGATGGGATGAGCTTTGAGGATCCTTCCAACCCAAACCATGCAGGAGCCAAATTATGTGCATGCTGCTCCAATACACCACAGGAGTTCACTGACATCAGATGTGGTGTAGCCCATACATGCATTCTTAAAAACCATACTGATGATGCACATATTTTAGACAAAAAAGCCAGATTACAACATCTTTTCTTCGATGCTTTAGCATATAAGTTTAACAATGTCTCCAATGTGGACACAAACCAGAGGGGCAGTTTGCTCTTCTGAAATCTTACTGATCCCAAAGCACTTGTCTGGTTTGATTCTTTTGATAGATCTGACCATCAGGATAAAACACATTTATTTAATTCCCACTGTGTTAGTCTAAGACATGACCAGGACTGAGAAGCTCACCTTGGAAGCAGAGCTGATAAAACTTGTTTTGAAGAAACCTGGGGAGGGTGACCTGAACCCCCCTGCTGCAGGTAAGAAGCTCCCTCCCCTTGAGGCCTGTTTGTTACAGGGTTGGTAGGAAGGGATCATGGAGCCAATTAACTCAAAGCTGCTGTTGTGGCTGTTCTCCTTTGCCAGTGTTGGTAGAGAAAATGAATCATCATCCTCTGGAAATAATAAAAAAAATAAAAATAGTGCTTAACTTTTTGTGTGTGTATAATTCAGCAAAAACCAAATATAATATTTTGTAACACTGACACTTTGCTAAGAATTAATTTTGTGGTCATGTTGGATTTCCTTCTTCTCACAGGATGCATATTACACTTTTTTACCTACTAATTTCTGACATTTCATATTTCTTCCAGTATTATTTTGAACAGTATTTTTCCCCTCCAGTTTTTTCAAGCCCACCCATTTCATCAATCTAAACTTTTAAAATCATACTGTGTAACTATATACAAGTGGTGAAATAACAGAAATACCAATCTTAAATAGAAACTTTTATATGTACTAAATTAAAAAAAAAAGCAATTATGTAGGACAATAATTCTACTTTACCTAACTTGGCAGGTCCTTTGTCTACTGTTTCTTCCATTTCCAGTTTTTCATCAGGAAGAGAATATCTACAATTCACAAAAGGTATTTGCTAATAAATTGCAAAAAAACCAAGGCAACACAAAAATATTTATAAAAGGCACTTTAAATTAAAAAATCTACACATGCTGATCAAATTTAAAATTTCTCAGTGACCATTTTTAAGGCTGGTATTACTTACCCCATTTTTGAGGAGCTGTCCTTAAAAAGCATCAATGTAGACTCTGTTGAAGGATGTTTTAGAACAGAATCACCATGTTCAGATTTCTCCAACTTGTCTCCATCAAGTGATTCTTTGTCGGTCTCTTTATCACCATCTTCAGTGTGTTTCTCTTCTGTGTCTTCATTTTCTTCCTCTGCTTCATCAAGCAGAAATTCTGAATTCTAAAAAACATCCCCAAACACAGCACAGTTTAAATTATTGTCATGGCAAACCCTACCCCAGGTGAGGCACATGCCCTGCTTGCCCTGCCAGCAACGAGCCAAGGATTTATAAAAAGAGGAAGGGGCATCAGAATCTTTTAAACATTTCTATTTGGTTTTAATATTGTTTAGACAAATAAAGAAAACACTCATGAATTCAAGGTTAGACAATCCAAATATGCCAACTATAGCAATTTTTTAGCTTCTAGGAAGAATTCTTAGCAATTTCCCCAATTAGTAGTGAACAAAAGTTGCATTCCACTGGGGAGAGGAAGCAGAACAGAGAAGCTGATGAGGTTATGGAAAAATGTTGCATACAGACCTCGTGATCACCTTCTTCTTCTTCTTCCTCCTCAGACTCATCTGTCATTTCTTCCTCCTCCTCCTCCTCCTCCTCCAGCATTTCCTCATTGTCCAGCTTAAACAGCGCTTGCCGCTTCTGCCGCTCCTCGGTCCTGCGGAGCTTCATGGCCTCCTGCAGCTTGGCCTTCAGGACCTGGAGCTTTTCACCTGCACAGGAAAAGATTCAGGGAAGGGGTCAGGTTGGAAGTGACCTTAAAGTCTACCCAGTTCCATCCCCTGCCATGGGTGGGGACACCTTCCACTATCTCAGGTTGCTCCAAGCCCCGTCCAGCCTGGGCTCGGACACTTCCAGGGATGGGACAGGCACAGCTTCACATGGAAGCATGAAAACCTAAGGAACCAGTCACAAAGATCAGGCCACTGCTACATAAGTGGTCTAACAAGAATTTTTTTTAATTAAAACAGGGGGAGCACACACAGATGAAGATCCCTTCCCCTGTATTTTGTAGGGCAGCATTGGGAAACAGAGCATGAGAGAGGAAAAAAAAGACAAAAGTGTTTTCCAACTCCATCCTTGTCTCCCCTTCTCCCCCACCAACCTGGCTTTGTGTGGACTGTTTCCTCCAGGCTCTCTGCAGCCAGAACTGCTGGCACCACATCAGCCCTCAGCTCCTTTTTCCCATCAGATGTCGTTTCCTTACGGATAATGTTCATGTTTATGGCCCGTTCTGCTTTGGGTTTTGATGTCTGGAGAGTGTGCTTCAAGAAACGTGCTTTCAGGGCTTCTAGCTCTTTAAACACATATTCATTAAATCAATGTGATAGCATGTAAAAGCATTGATTAGTAAAAGTTGTAGTAAGAGTATGTCTTGAGCTTTTTTTGTCCCCAAAGTTTAGTTTAAAGCTAAGTTTAAAAAAGGATAGTTTAAAAGCTAAATCTTAAATACTAGAATATTTGTAACACCATTCTATTCTACTAAGAATGAATCACCATTCTATTCTAAGAATGAACCACCACAGAATATTTTTGCTGTAGCTGGTATTTAATTGATATTAGCTAATATTAAATTATCTTACCATTGACTACCATTTGTCTACAAGCCTCCAATTCACTTCCAGCCCAGCCTCCCAGGCAATTCTAAATTTCTGTCAACATGTCTCAAAGAATCCACACTAGTAAAGTGAACGTGCCTGACAGTTCTATCACTGAAATATTTCTAAATTTTCCAGCCAAGCTCAGATCAACACTGCTTAGGACTTACAACACAAGTGATACCTTTGTTTGAATCAGCTTCATCAAGGTTTATGAAGGATTCATTGTCAGAGCAGATTCTTGGCTGGATGGACAGGTCTATTCCCAGTTCACGAAGTTTATCCAGCTTGGATTTCCTCACTTTTTCAGGCTGTGCCACCAGTCCAGGCCCCACTTGTTGACTGTTTGTTTCACCTTGTACATCTGGTGCTGTTTTCCCTCTTTCCATGAGGGCATCTCCAGATGCTGGAGGAATTTCACCCTCCTTTTGCTCATCACAGTCAGTGCTCAGGCAGTTGGAAAGCTGCTGTTCCTCTTTGTTATCAGCAGTTACAGTCCCTGTAACTGCAGGAGAATCCTCCCTGTCCTGCCTGGGCTGCTCAGCACAGTCCTCTGGCAAGTTCTTCCCTTCAGCAGCAAGAGGCTCAGTCACAGAAGCACCAACATCTCTGTCCAGGTTCATTTCTGGTTCAGTAGCTGCTGATTGATCTCCTTCCACTGGCCCCTCTTTGCAATCCTTGCTCAAGCTCCCAGTGGTTGCAGATTCCTCATTTAGGGGCAGTTGGTATTTAGAGGACCTAACAAAGGCAGAAAGAAACATGGTCAGTATGAAAGGGAGATAAGGCTGAGGACAAACTGAGAGGAAGAAATAATTTCCTAATTATTGTCATTGATGTGTACGAAGAAATGAAGGACAGAAATCTGGAAAATGTGAGAACTTAAGGAAGTGTAAAAGCTTTGTACTGGTTACAGTATCACAGTATGAAATTCCTGAGGGATTTTGTGTCTACTGTAGCTTCAGTATTTTACTCCACATTACTCAGAGAAGAAGCAGTCCAAGTGAAATATTTGGGTTCTGCCTAAATCCCATTAAAGTAACTCTGCATCAGCAAGTTCCTTCATGTGAGTTACTCCTGACTTTGATCACTTCAATAGTATGACTGTCAGGAGAGCAACATTGCCTGATGTTAGCAATGACATTCTCCCAATTTCCTACTTTTATGGCTTTAAAGGAGCCTAAGAAAGTCTGGTTATCCTCAAAAGAAAAGCTAGAGATGCTTAAAGTTTATGAAAAAATTGGATGAGGAAGGTTTAAGTCCTTACTTCAGCAGGGCCATGGCATTTCCTTGACAGACTGGTCGAGGTCTGCACTTGAGAAAATCATGAACAGTTTTGGCTTCAGGCACATGATATGGGAGAGACACAGATGATTCTGCCAGAGAAAGATGGTGTGAGAAGATTTAAAACATCATCTGAGCCCTTTATTTGATAATAATTATCTTTATGTTCATTAGTGACAAAAAAACCTTCAACAGGTCCTTTAATAAAAACAGTCTTGCACCCTTCAACCCACGTTAGGTCAAAGAAGGCTCTAACCTTCTGGTAAATTCTTTCAATTTCTCCTCTTAATTTCTGAACAGTTTATAACCCTTCACATATAAAGAATTTAAGTTTTACCTCTCATAAGTCGTTGGGTCTCACTGTGTAGTTGTTTAATGGCTTCTTTACTTAACCTTGCTGCTTTCCGCTCCTTAAGGGGAGAAAAACAAGGTTTGTGAATTCAGGAAACAAAACATGGGGCTCCTCCTCTACTTCTTAAATAGCTTATTTCTCCCTTTCAAACAGAAAGGAGTCAGAATAAAGCATCCAGTTTAAAAAAACCCAAAACCACACTATGCATACAAAACCATTTTAGTCACGGCAAACAACAATACAGAGCTTTAAAAAGATGAAGACTTCACCTTCCTTTTTGGCTCCTTTAATACAGGTTCCTCACTCTCCTCATCAAATACATGTTTGTAACCTTCACTGTCAGGAAAACGTTCTTTATTCTATGGGGCATAAGAAGAAATTCAATTATTTCTATTGATACACTGGCACTATCAAGGGCAAACACATCACAAATAACTGTGCAAAACTACCACTGATCAGCAAAGCCAGCAAGTGTACTCTTAAACCAGCACAAATCCCACCCAAAAGATTCCAAAGCTCCTACTCCAGCATTATCTTTTTAACTTGCCAGGACAACATTCCTCCACCTTTAAAAACAAAAACCAGAAAGCTCTCCTCCCTTCTGCCACAGCAGTACAACTCCACCATGGTCAAAGAGAGTTTTAGAACCTGCTCAGGTACAAATTCCTATTGAATCCAGTGAACATGGAATGATTTGGGTGGCAAAAGACCTTAAAGACCATTCCATTCCACCCCTGCCATGGGCAGGGACACCTTCCACTGTCCCAAGGTGCTGCAACCCCAAATGTCCTTCGACACTTCCAGGGATGGGGCAGCCACAGCTTCCCTGGGCAACCTGTGCCAGGGCCTCCCCACCCTCACAGAGAACACTTTTTTCCCCAATATCTAATCTAAACCTATTCTCTATCACTTTGAAAGAGAGTACATCTACAATAATTTTGTATCACAGTCAACTGTTACCTTGTATTGTTTTATTTTGTTTTTCACAGCTGCTCGTATGGATTCTAGGGACTCTTCATCCTCGAGGGGTTGATCCTCCTCCTCTTCCAAGCCATTATCAAAGAGTTCCTTGTCATCCAGAAGACATCCACTGTCATTGAAGGGAAACCTCTCACCACCATCCACCTGCTTCCAGAAGAATAAATTATTTGTGTGATTCCTTTCAGAAGGTCCCTTTGGTTTTTTGACATTCATTTGAAACAGCACTAAATCATCAAGTGTTAGGCTTTGTACTTCCTTAAACTGCAAATTTAACGCAATTAAATTGAAATTAATCTGCAGACTTTGCAGGTTTCATGGCGTTCCATGGATTCTAAACCTGCTAAAGAATGTGGGCACAAGGCTGAAGCTTTGGAACAGAATAACCACAAGTAATAATAAATTGAACTTAGTTGAGAAGTTTTCTGCCAAAATACCCACCTCTGCCACAGGCTTCTTTTCTTTTCTCAGCTGTTTAATGGACTCCATTATTTTCTCCTTCTCCTTCCTTCTTCTGGATTTTGCTCCAGCTTCTTTTGCCGGCTCCTCTTCAACATCATGTTTATGTTTATGTTTTCTGTACCTTTTCCCAGATTTGAGGGGTCTCTCCTCTTCCAGCTCCCCCTCAGGCAAGCCAGATGTCCTGCCTGTTTCCAGATTTTCAGTCTGCAACTGGTCACCAGTGTCACTGTCATCACTGTCCAGCAGAGCTGGGCGGACCCGATGGGATTTCTTGTTCTTTTCAGCAGAAACGTTCTCCTTTTCCTCCCCACTTTCCTTGTCTCCACCCAAAGCCTCTTCCTGCTCAGATGAGCCTCCATCCTCCCCCTCTTCACTCTCACTGTCCAGAAGCACCTTCTGGTTTTTTGCTTTTTTACGCACGAAAATTTCCTCTTCTGAATCTGGCAAAACACGGGAAAATAAAAAAGGAAAACGTCACAAGTTAATTAACAAACAACCAAATTTACAGCTGTTAAATTTGACATGTGTCAGCACCTACAGCAAATGAGCTCAGACTCGACTTTTCAAAACCCACTTCTCCCCAGAGAACAGAATTTAATTAACCCAAATTGATGTTAAAGGTTTTTAACCTTTAAAAGAAAGGCAAAGCTGAAAACCCTTCACTGGTAGTGTCTTGCCTTGAAATAGTAATAAAAAATCACACTACATAAATTAAACAAAACAGGAAAGAAAGTGAATAAGTAATTAACACTCATCCCATTCAGTCTTTTCTTTCTGTAGCTCACAAAACACTCTTCTGAGGTTTAAAGATGTAAGGTTTTAAGCCCCATTCTGAGCAACAAGAAGAGTTTGGATTCCTACAGGTCAAGAAGTGACAACCTCCAAAAAGGTGTTTATGAAACAAAAAAATGTAGATTTGGAGAAAACCAATTCATGGAAATGTTACAGACCTCTGTCCTCAAAGGACACTGTGCCCTTGCCAAGGGGACCTGGGGAGGACGTCTCACAGCTGCCCTGGCCACTGTCAGAGTCGCTGTCCAGGGGTTTCTGCAAGTCTGGGTTCAAATCCGCCAGTGGAAGCTACAAAGCGAAATACGATTTTTCTGAATGGGGGAAATATTGTTTATGTAGTCCTGACAGCTGGCATCCAAATTCATTCCAAAAACTTGGCTAAGCCTTCACACACAATGAAATCCACATGCAGCCTCCTTATATTCTAACGATCAATGCTGATTTTTTCATATTTAGTAATATTTATTATTATTGATATTTAACATTTTTATCAATACAAATGACTGTTCACATATAGGGTAGTACAAGTGCGAGTTTGCACAGCAAAAGCACAGAACTGACACTGACTGATGTCCCTGTATTCAGACTGAACGACTTTTACTCGTTATTTTATTATTTATTCATTTTTATTCAGACCCACCACGGCGGGCCCAGCAGCCCTCCCGGCATGCCCCGCGCCCGCGGACACCGGCGGAGCGCGGCCTTCCCAGCGTGCCCCGCAGCCGGCAGGCGGGCACGGGGCATGCTGGGAGCTGTAGTCC
>VYXF01005569.1:51225-90660 GCA_013397295.1 Polioptila caerulea | reverse complement strand
CCCGGGGGGGTACACTTTTTTTTTTTTTTTTTTTTTTTAAATAGACTGAGTGCTCACATGTTTTAGCTGTAACAATCAATTAGCAATGACTTTTCACAGTTGCCGTTGGAACTTTTCTATTCTATCTTGGCTTTGTAGCCATTGGTGCTTTAAGGGCTTGCACATGAAAATGACAGTTTTCCTAACTCATTAGCACTGACCACTGCTTTTTAGATCTTTTTGTGCTATTACTGTGTCCAGTGTCAAGCACAGTATCTCTTGACTTGTGCAAACAGTCAAAAACAGGCTCAAAAGCATGCTTCCAGCTACTTTCCCCACAGGTTGATAGCATGTGCCAAATAAACACCACTGATTTTCAAAGAATATTTCTTATTTGAAGTTACAAGCTCAAGAGATTCTGGTAGAAAAGTAATACTCTAAACTTTTTTCCTTTTCTGTTTAGGAGAATTCTATCTCATTCTCTGTCTGAGGCTATGGTAGATGGTGTATATCTGTATCTTTATCAGTCTGTGTAGATGTTTGTTCTGCCTGTCCTGAGAAATTCCAATGATAGACACTTCACAAGCTCCCTCCAAGCCTGTTCTAATGGGTTGCTGTCTTTTAGAATTAGAGGATGTTTCTTGATTTATTAATTTAATTTTCTTCTCCTGTGTTTGATCTTTTCTGTTCTATCCACTGTTGTTATGGAAAATGCATTCATCCCCATTACTCATCTCCTTTTGCCTTACTTAGCAGAGTTCACTCAGCCTTTCTTTGTGGGTGATATTTTCTCGAGGTTTGACTTGTTGTCATACAGATTCACTGTTGGTCCACTCCATATTATTATGTGTTTTTTAGTGTGTAACATCAGGAAATTTTTTAATAGTACCTTCACGTTTTAGATAGCACGTATTTATGTGCTAACCCAAGACTGTTAAATGCTTATGTTATTTTATCTAAGTCTGTTGTAGAATCTGTATTTTCCCTATGGAAGATCTGTCTCTTTTTTGTAAGGCATGTTAGCACGTCTCTCCCAAGTGAGCAGAACGGACTGGGAGCAAAAGCCTAAACAACATATGAAGCTACTTGGTGCTCCAAGGTTATGTGTGATCAAACTTCACTAGCCCAGTCCTCACTTGTGAGTTGCGCTATGGCTTCAAAACTCTCCATTCTGCAGGCATCCCATTTGCCTTTAGGCAGTTCCAATCCAGGGTGACAGTAACGTGTTCTAATGTGGACTTAGATTTCCTGAGAATATAATCAATGAAACATTACTGAAATTAAACCTAGTACAAAAATTTGTTTTCTCAATGGAATAGCAAAATCATCTCCATAATGTACATACCAAATATCTTCAGTACAATGTGTGATCTTTATGTACAACTCACTTTCAGACATTATGGATGATAAAGTGTAGTTAATTAAGACAAGGAATATATCTAAGGAGAATTCTTCTGTTCAGGGAAGTTTATACCACAAAAAAGAAGTAAAGTATTAATATTTATTAAACTAATACTGTTTGCCATTGTTGCTCTTATTCGGGCATGAACGCCTTTTTTTTTTTCAGCTTAGCTGCTTCCACACAAACTAGGAGAAAGCTTTCTTCCATCGCACAGAGTACTCCCTTGTTACAGCTTTGAGGTTGTCACACAGAAGTTGCATGTTGCAGACTTCTGCCAAAGCCCTAGCTGATTTCATCCCCCAGGTGGTCATTATTTGGTAATAGCTTGTAGTTATTCTGGTTTAATTTGCTGAGGCAAGTAGGTAGAAGGTACTTAAAACTGAACCTCCAGACACATCTGTTCATATAAGAGCTAAGCTTGCCTAGATCCCTTAGTGAAGATGTTGGCTCAAAGGATAAATGATTCTCTGTACCTTGCAGCAAGCAGGCAGAGTGAAGGGCAAGTGCAGTGAAGTGAGAATTTTCTGTCAAGTCTGCTGTCTTCCACTATAGCTTGCTAATACTTGTTTTGTACAGCTGAGACTCTCTGCTACAGTAGTGAAGCAGACCCCTGGTTTTAGTATGAGTAGTGGGTGTGATGCTTTGCCCTTTACTGCACTGATGGTACTCTTTTAAAACTTGTCCTGTTACCATAATTGCAGTTATTAAAAAAGGTCATTTTGAAAAGTTCAAGCTCCACCAGACTTCAAAAGTTTCTAATAACATAGGTGTCTAAATGTGTTCCAGTATTGAGTAGAAGAAGAGAGAATACCTCTTTCTTGTACTTATCAAAGGAAGGCAGGAACTGGGATTTGTCTAGTTTCTTTTGCTTTATGAGGCATAGACACACAAACTCCGAAATGAGTTGTTTTGCTGACCCCTTGGGGGCAGTGCTAAGAGATGTAGGTGCAATAATTGCCTTTTATTTAAAGGAACAGTGTTTTGGTTCTGGCAACTCTTACAGGAAAAAAAGATTTATCTGAGGGAATGTTTTCCATTTTGTCAGTCTTCCATGCAATGATCTGTGCATCTTGCTTTTAAGAGTTCTTTCCCACTGTGTTGATTTAGAGCTCAAGTAAAAATTGAGATAGCAACAAAGAGTTTCAGGATTCTCTTTTTCAGAATCTTTAGTATTTTGCCTGTTCAGTTAATCTTACCATCCAGTAAAATGACTAAAATGTTGCTCTGAACTTAAATAAAATAAAAATAATTGCTGTCAGGAGCAGTTTGTACAGTTATAAATACCCTACTTTATCCTGATCCACAAGGAAAGAAATTGTTCTCTGAGGTAGCAAAGTCCCTCCTGAATCACTGGTTATTGCTGAACAAAGAAATAAATTCATGTTCGTCTTTGAAGTCTAGCAGAACTAACTTCTGTGCCAGGTAGCATGAAGGTAGTAGTTGTAATGTTTCTTAATATTGCCTTATTCTGTTCTAAGAAGTAAACTTAATTGAAATAAAATGTGAAGTCATAATTCAAATGCATTTTCTTGAGTAGAAATTGAATCATTAATGTGTAACAAGGTCTGCTAATGAAAAGATTATAGTATTGAGCTAACCACAGACCACCAAAAGGCAGATGTTCTGAGAAAGACCAGTGATATAAGAAATATTTGAATTTACAAAATATATTAAAGCATCTAGAACAGCTTCTTGCAGACCATGTTTTGCTAAGAAACATTCTTGGTGAGTTTTTGTGGTTTATTATATGGAAGGCAAAGGGCTTTCGGAGAAAAGAAATGAATGCTTCGGAATTTTTTGTTTTCAAATTTGAATGTGTACAGTCCTTATTTTGTGATGCACTTTATGTAATTTTTAAGCTTTCTCTAAAAAAATATTCAGTAGTCTCATAAATATTTGTATTCAGTTATTAGTGTAGAAAAAAACCCAATTATTGCAGCTGTAGAGACCTCTTTTTTCTTAACTTAATATTTGAAAGTGTTTTATTTTTATGACAGGATATTTTCCATTTTCAGGTAGCTGGTGGTACTTGAATTTTCATGTAGAGCACTCTCACTTGTGAATACAGGGTTTACCTGAAATTAGAAAACTATAAAAATCAATTTGTTACAGAAGGCTTTGAGAGGGTATTGGTATTGTCAGCATGCCGATGTTTTGTTTAAAATCCTATTTTGTTTAAATGTTTAAAATGTTTAAAAGTTCAGGTATAACTTTAGCAGTTGTAATAATTTATTGTTTAAACATAACTTAATTAAGACTATTTTGCTTTTGCTTCTACAGTCCATACAGTGACACTGTTTCTTAATGTCTTTGGATGTTTGGCCTGGTTTTACATTGATGCTACACGAGGGGTTGATTTTGGATTGAGTATCCTCTGGTTCTTGCTTTTTACCCCTTGTTCTTTTGTCTGCTGGTACAGACCACTTTATGGAGCTTTCAGGTAACAACTTCAGCTTGACTTAGGATATTTAGAAACTTCTCAAGATGCATTAACATTCCAGAATTTGCTTGATTATCATGATGATAGTCCTTTAAACTGCTTTCATTAGAAACAAAGAGTTTCTAATTGTTAGAGAGTTTCTAATCATTAGAAACAAAGAGTTTGCTAGTTGTTGAATTTGAAATACAGATGGCAATAGTTATTAATATCATGGAATATCTTTTAAAATATTTATTGTTTTTACCACAGACAAAATATTGTTGGAAATACTTAACTTTGTTAAAGTTAATAAGGGCTTTTAACAGCTGCAAAGAACATTTCATTAAATCTCTCTCTTCACACCAAGATTTTGAGTAGGTTAGTAGTCTATAGTGTCTTAAATTTTTTTGCTTTCTGAATGAACTTCATAAATAACTACTCTTAAAATCTTGTATTTTTAAGTGATAGACACCCACAGTATTTGTAATTGAAATAGCCTGAGATTCTTAAGAATTAATAGAGCAGATATAGAGTAAACAAACTTTTATTTTTCCTAGTCTTAGTAATCTTTGCAAACTTCAGAAGCATGAGGTGTGTGATTGAGAATAGGATGGTGTGTTTGCATGAAAAATTAAATTTATTCTTAGTGAAGAGCAGCACGTAGAGATTTCAAGTCCTGTACTCCTAAAGTTTTTCGTGTTTTTTTACATTGAAGTGATTGAAGATGTTCTTAGTTAAAATACCCTTATTCTTGCATTAAAAGATTGATGGCCAGAGGTTGCAATTAACTGTAACACTTAGACTACAGGAAGTGTTTCTTTTTGCTAACCAAGGAGGTCTTGCTATACCCAAAAATCTTTGAGGAATCATATAGTTCAACTTGCATTTCTTGTCTAATAAATCCATAGCTTTCCTTAGTGAAAACTGGTTGGTTGAGGAAGGAAAACTACTACTTGCATATTCAACTTTCAGTCAGTTGCTCAGCTTAAAATGAAATAGTTATTGAACTGAACTGGTTGTATAGAAATTACAAACTCCCTTCTGCAGGAAAAGCTGTTAAGGACAAAATCTGTTTCTGTCACTTAACAGTGACTTAAATGATTTCTACTTTCTTAAGAACCCTAGTAGCAAGCATATAATATGATTGATAGTTTTGACAGTAGTAAGTTGAGTGTTCATTGAAATGCTGCCTGTACATTTATATTTGGCTGGGTATTTTTTATTTTCAGTCTTTGTAAGGCTGGCATTTTAGTAATTTAAACAGCAAATGTATTTTGTACATTTTACTTTAAAATAACAGCTGCTTCAGTATTTTGGTGTGCCCTTTGTTTCAGTTGATTCCATATGAAATTTTATTTAGTTTCACAAGTTAAATATTCTCTTCCCATCTTGCCATCACTGTGAACTTCACTCTGAAAGCAGAGCAGAATTCTTTATACAAACTTAAATGGTTAGTTTAAGAGGCCCTGCTCTGTGCTGAACAGAGCTACTCTCATCTTTCTTAGAGATGCAGGTGGCAAAATCACTATATTAAAGAAGAAAGAGCAGCTCTTGTAAATAAACACTCTAAAAAAACCACAGATTTGCTGATACTTCAGGTCACTTGATAAATCTAGTTAATGCAGAAAAAAGTTAGATTGGTACTACAGAATATGAATAAAAATCATGAATTTTCTGGCTGCTTTAATGTTTTTCCCCCCACCTCTTTCAGGAGTGACAGTTCATTCAGGTTCTTTGTGTTCTTCTTTGTATATATCTGTCAGTTTGCTGTACATGTACTTCAAGCTGCAGGATTTCAAAGATGGGGAAACTGGTGAGTATTCTGTTTGCCATAGTGTTGTACTGTCTGTAAGACAAACACTCATATTTGAAGTAACAACTGCAATACAGTCTGTGTTTTCAAAGGAATAATCTTGTGTTCACTGGAATGTTACAATTAACTCTCAAAAGAAAGCCTTTTTGGAGTGCTCGTAACTAGGAGAAGTGGGTGAAATGTATCCAAAGAATGTGAGTACTTCTGTTACTAGGCTGGTCAAAATTTTATCCTTCAATTTAAACCACTTTGAACTTACTCTTTCATACACTACCTCCTCTGTTTTGGTGGTGTAAGGAGTTATTTACTCATTCTGTATTTAAGGTAAAGGACAGCAAAAATTTATACATCAATAATATATAGTTTGCTTATTTTTTGTATTGTTAGGTATTTCTAATTATCTTAATATACTTCCTGCTTATTGAGAAATTTATGGCTCAGGTTTGTAGAAAGAGTTAACAAGGCATTTGGGTTAATGTAGTGGTGTATCTTTGATATTATTTGAAAATTTCATTTGTCTGAGTCACTTCCATATTCTGTAATAAGTTGATCTTTTAAATGTTTGCAAATATATAAGCTTTTACATGAAGCTTGTATTATATTATCTTTTATTTGAGTCTTTGAGGTCTAATATTTAGATTTTACAAGGAGAAACAATGAGGAATCAGTCACTGTCCTTGAACTAAAGAAATTAAAAGTAACGTAGGAGCCAGCCAGTAACATGAAGAGTCACAAGTGGTAGTGCTGTGGTTGGGTAATGACACTTCCCTCTATCAGTGCTTTTTGCTGCAAACCTCAAAATATATGCAAGGCAGACAAAACAGTATTGCTTAAGAATTGTTAGGTAAGAAAAGATCCTGGTTTGTTATTTTTGCTCTTGAATCCTCTATTGCTCATTCATCCAAGTCTGGGAAGTGTGCTTTTTAGCATACTTGGGGAAGGAGTATTGAAAGTAGGCAGATGATCAAAAAATCCTACTTACAGTTCAGATTTTGGGGTTTTGTGGTAGATTACAGTGGGACATAGTGGATATCAAAGCAGTGTGAAGCAGGTAGGGGAAAGTTTTAAGGTTTGGATTTACATAATTTTTTGCTTTTATTTTTTTTTTAATAACATGGAAAAATCTTTTTCATCTTAATGTATGGGATTTTGTTCTTAAGGCAACCTGCGTTTTTAGTTTTTAGGTCTGAAACTGTTGGTGTCTGTTGGTGTTTCAATTTTGAAAAATGGGGAAATGCTTGAAGTAAATGCATGTATAGTTGTTTTTTCTGTTAGTTCATCTGATGGTCTCTACTTAAAAAAATATATTAACCTCAGTTGAGAAAGCATCACTGTGTGGATACAATTAAATTAGTCTTCACATAGAAGCTGTGTATGTGTGGTAATTTCCTGTTCAGAAACTGTCTTTTTAGGGATATTTTCTCATCTACAAATTCATGTAATCTTGAATCAATCTGAAATGACAGTATAACAAAAAAACCTCAAGAAGCTGAGAAGCAGCTCTCCAATTTCCCCACAATTTTGCTCAAGGATAATAATATTTACAATAATTTTTCATATAGTTTCACTGTACCTTCTGTGAAAAATGGAAATTTAACTTCAAAAGCATATCATAGAACCAAAATATGCTTATCTAAAATTCCCATGATTTTTCTTCAAAAATCCTCAAAATGATTCAGAACCAGGAGGTTATAAAGTTTCCTTTGATGAGGGTATCTTTGATTAAATGGTTCACATGCTGTACTAGTATAATTTGTTCTTTCTTCTTACTTCAGTGGGTGGATTTCATCTCTTACTAGTCTTAATAAGAGTATCCCTGTTGGCATTATGATGACAATCATAGCTGCACTTTTCACAGCATCTGCTGTTGTTTCATTAGTTATGTTTAAAAAGGTAAGTTACATATTATTCCCATCTTTTGTTTTCCACATTTGATTTGTATTTTGCTTTCTGTCTTGAGAGATGTACTCTTTCACAAAGTAGTGGGGATTAAATTATATTCTTCCAGGTGAGCCTTACCTATTAACAACTGTACAATTTTGTTTATACTGTTGTGGAGTTACAAAATGCTGTTTGTACAGTGCAGGTAAGTTCTGCAAATGGGGAAGGATAGCTCTGAATTAGAGAACCTGAGAGGTAACCCCACTACAGGGGAGTAGGTGAATGCACTGGACACTATCATTGTAGCTGTAGATGCCAGGTTGTCCATCAGGTGCAGAGAAGTGTGACTCAAGTGATTGCTAAGTTTCAGCTCTTAGCAAAATCTTTCCCATTAAAATAAACAAAAGAGAGAGATGCTCAGCACCTCAGAGAAGGGTTTTAATTTCTCTGTCTCTATTTTTTAATGTTTTTTTATTTTTGCTAGCTGATGGTGCAGGAGTATGAAAACACAAAGAAATAAACTCTTCCTGTACGGTTACTTTTGGTGAATTTTCACCCAGAAGATCTAAGTGTAGATAGTGATGCGCTAGTAAGTCATTGAGATAAATGTAACTGAGAATTCTGATGATGACATGCTGGCTGAATTCTTGTGATTCAACCTCAGTTACAGTAAGGTTTAAAGATTTTGCACATACAAAAATTTTTGACCTGTTCACAGTAAGCTAAATTTTAAGTGTGTGCCTTTCTTGTCTTCTATAGAAATACTCTATAGATGAAAAGAAACAAGCAAGAAAAATGTATAATGGAATATGTTTTTACACTTTTCTTACTGTATGCATCCAGATTGTTTAAAAAATCAGCATATTCATATATGACTTGTTATATCTTTATGAATGAGAAACAGTCACATTTATAATGGAGAAACAAGTTACATTAATTTTCCTCCTGCACTGGATGAAAATGTCTTTGTAATGTTATTTGACAACCTTTTTGTGACTTAGCTGAGTCACAAATAGCATTTGAATTTCCAGTAACTCAGGTTACTGAAAGTTAATCAGGATTTTTTTGTCTATTTTTGTTGGTTTTTATTTTGTTATATGCCATATTATTAAGAGTGCTTATAAGTCATATTGTTTATTACTCTGGTTTTAATGCAGAGCTGTTGATCATCGCACTAGTTTGCAAATGTGTACCTGTGTAATTAGGATATTTTGAAATTTTAAATTTTCAGTCAGAGAGTAGCTTACTCTTGTAACCAGTCAGGGTAACTCAAATGTATCTAAATATTGTTGTAGAGAAAAATTCACCAAATATACATCACATGTTTTATTAAACATGATGAGACCCCTCTGAACTTGCAGATAATTAGAGTATCCACCACAATCAAATCGTGTGTGCAACAAGACAATGAAAAATTCAAAAGTTTGTGAGAAAAAGTTCCATATTCTCATCTGGATTCTCTCAAACACGTGAACAAATCACATTTTCGCACCTCACGGCTCCTCTTTGCACTTGAGCCTTTGCTATGGGTGTGCTGAGGAATGGGAAGCGTGGCACCATTTTCTCAGTGCTTTTCCCCTCCTTAGGTGCATGGGCTGTACCGCACGACTGGCGCGAGCTTCGAGAAAGCACAGCAGGAGTTTGCCACGGGAGTGATGTCCAACAAAACCGTCCAAACGGCTGCGGCCAACGCCGCCTCGACAGCAGCCACCAGTGCAGCTCAGAACGCCTTCAAGGGAAACCGGATGTAGAGAGAGGGTCACCTCACCGCGGTTCTCTTCAGCTGGTCTTTGTTTTCCTTACGGTCACTCACTGTACTCCCCAAATGCCTAGATCAAAATTCACACAGCATGTTTGTCTCTTCTGCAGCTGTGCATGGGTTAAATGGGAAATGTTTGGTTTATTAAAAATTTTATTTATTTTAAGAAGAAAACCATTTTCCCCCTTCTTTAACATGTTGAATTCTACAATGTAAAGCTTTCCATATTTTATGGAGGATAAATAATTGCAACAATTTGCCTGAGAATGAACTGTGGTATATAATGATCACATCAGTGTATTAAGAATCTGGAAGGTTTTTTAGCAGTTCACTCTAGTTTTTTGGTTTTTTTTTAAGTTCAGGAAAGCACTTTGAATTAATTATTTTTCTTTGTAATAACTGATTTCCCTATTTCTGCCATAAGAAGTGGGGTAGACATAGACATATATTTAGGTTTGACTACTGCTTTTGCAATTTCAGCAGCTGCTGGGGATCAAATACAAGTAAGGCAGAGAGTATAAATTCTTTTCTTGTTAGTTTTTGGTTGGGTTGTTTTTTTTTAGGTAAGTCTTTTGATATAAACCTGGAAGTTTGCATGAATACTGTTGAGTTACCTGATCTTGTTTAAGTAGTGATTTGTTCCAGAATTTACTTGCGCCACTTCATAGCATTTATTTGTATCTATTTCCATGGAGTATTCTCTACCTGTGAGAAATTACTGTAGGGCATCAACATTCTCTGCAATAGAATAGTTCAGTTTAAGGAAGTTAACTGGTGATTTCAATCATAGAGCTAAATGAATATATATTTGCTATTTTTAACTTCAGTATTCACTTATCCCCTGTCTCTCTTGTATGTGCAGTGGTATTTTTGTTTTATTTGGGATTTTTTGGTTAGTTTTTTGTTTGGGTTTTTTTCAGGTATAGATTTATGTTTAACAGTGGTACTAAATATCTAGCCTGGACAGTCACTCTGTTTACTGCCTGTCCAAAACACTATATATACAGTATTTAATTTTCTAACAGGAATCTTATCTAAAACCAGGCTCTTTAAACAATGAAATTTAATGGGTACTTGAATGGATTTTAACATTAACTCAGCCATCTCTGCAATGTGATTTAAGCTATAGGAAAAAAGCTTTTAAACTATTTTGATTTGACAAAGGGAGAAATATCTTTAATAAAGTTAAAATTTAACTCACTGAATTGGAGGCCTAAGAGGTTAGATTGGTGCTGTGAAACTAACAATTCATAATGGTACATACCATTACAATATTCTAGAATATAATATCGCCAGGACTTAGTATAGTGTGGGTTTCTCTCCTTTGAAGACCTTATATTCTTCGACTGCCTCATGAGACTTACATACAATACTTAGGCAGTTTTTCAAACTCTTCCAGACGATGCAAAGATGATATCCCACAACCTGTGTAAGTGCACACCGTGGCTGAAATTAATTCACCTCTTAAATTGAATCATCTTTAATAACACAGCATGAAGTTTTGAGGCCCCTCCATGTTCTAAAAGTAGGTTGAATTTCATAGAGTCTGTTTCATTACTACTATTATGTATTCATAATAACAGAAGCTCATTTAAAAAAATACTCCCCTAGCTTAATCCTTGAATCAATAATATACTGTTAGCATGAATCCTCCTATTAGTCTCCTTTCATTTACTAATTTCTTTAAACCAGACTTGAATTTGAATAAACGTCATAGTTTCACCTATGCTGAAGTTCACATTAATGAATATACTTGCTTAAATATTTTACCTAACAAGGCTGTTAAAATGTCATAATAGTGGACATGATAACATTGAACCTAAATTTGCGTGGAATGTTTTTAAAGCTTTCCAGATGCAAGTCACTGTTCTTTGATGAGATTGGGGACTACCATTTTAGAAACTATATATCAAAATTGTTCTTTTCATATTTTAAACTTAACTTGAGGGTTGTATCTAGGAACTCTGCAATGGATTGCTTTTAAATCTAAATTTAGGGAATTCTTCTGGTATCTCTGGGATGAGAATCCTAGGGACACCATCTTTACAATTTAACTGAAGATGAAGATTGCATAATAGAATAGATTACTGGAAAAAAACCCAAACACATTAGGAATAAAACCTGAATTTGACAGGTAGATTTTTTTCTCAAATGTTTGAAGGTTCCTTGAGAAAACTTTTGTAATGTTCTGTGTACAAGAATTGTTGATTTGTGATATCATGGGTTGAATGTACAGATTTAAGCCTTCTGAGTGAAATTCAGGGTTGTGTCACGTGTGAATTCTTTAAACCAGAAATCTGTGACACTTTGCAGCCCAAAAGGGAGGGAAAAGTTTGTTTAGCTCTGTTAGCAGAAAATATTTTGTACCTTACAAAAATTAGATTTTACGATCTCTTATTAATCAGAGTATGGCGCCCACTTGAGTTGTCTTTTTGTAGTATTGTGACAAACAGAGTACAAGGTATGAAGTTTAAACACTGGAATGTCAGTAGTCATTGATCTGTAATTTAGGAGTTGTTTTTATTTATCTGAGGGTGTTTGTATATTTTGTAAATTACTAACAATGTTCTGCCATTCTGGTGAATGTCATGGTTCTGTACAAATGCACTTCTTCTGTCCCTCTGTTGCATGTCTGGGTAGTTCAGAAGTTTTGTATATTTATTGTATTAACACAGTGTCATAGCATAAAAAAATACTTTTTTCCTAGGTGTTCGCTCTGTATAGTTTTGACCAATAATGGGGATTTTTCTTCTAACAGTCAGGGTGATATGCAGGGAGTATGATCTGTGTAAAAGTCTGACTTGCTTTTTATAATTCTGTATATAGATGCTGTATTTCTGCTGAAATGGTGAAGCAAAATGTCTACTATCAATAAATCTGATTAAAGAGAATTAGTCTACTCAACTGTTACGAAGAAAATTCTTAAAATACTTGCAGCTTACCTTCTTGTGCTGTAAACTCACAAGGGTTAAAATTAAACATGCTTTGTCATGACTGAATGGAATTCTACAGGTATGAAGTGACACTTAAAACATTATTGAAAGTAAAATGAAGTTGCTGAAAAAAGCTTTGCTTTGGTAGTATTTCTTTTCCTAATTTCTGCCAGTGAATCAATGTTTCTGTTTTGTTTTTTTTTTCAGTCACTATCACAATCTGTTGACTTTTTTCATATAATGTCAGTTGCAGTACCTGTTCTCTCTAGTACTCGTCTTACTACTGGGTTTCCTCTGTTGTATGTGTATAAATATTACACAATTTTAGTGCTCTTCATGAGAGAGAATTCCTCTGGTTTGCTGAAGTTACTTTCCTCAAGAAGTTGTAAGCACGGTGTTGGAAAAGCATGCACACACTGAGAGAAAAGCATGGGCTAAGAGAACTGTAATTTAAAATATGCAGTGATACTTGTGGAAAGATACTTCTGTCAGGGAAAAGGCACACACCTAGAACATTCTGGTTATGAATCCGTTGTAGGGCACATAGGTCAGATAATTAATTAGATTTGACTCAGTTACATTAAAACGTGTGAATTAGTGTACTTTTTTCTACAAATTAATTTTGTATCTGCAAGTAGTTTTTATTTTCACTAGAAAAATGAGGAAAATTTACAAAAGAAGTAGTGCAGATCTAGCTCAGCAGCAAAAGCCAGTGAAACTTTATACAGGGATTAAACTAGATAACGGTGTCACATGATAGTGAGGAGAAAAAAAAAGGCATTGATAAGGACTTATAACTTGTGGCTCATGCTGCCATACATTTTGTTCTGGGGAGGGAAAAAAAAATTTCCAGCAGTTTAATGGAAATACATACAGCTCAACTAAAATGTGCTTTTTGTTGGATGAAAGTGATTACATTGAACAGTTGTGGTTTTATTGTATTTGTTTTATTGTTTCTCAATAATACACTTGGAGCTTCCTGTTGACTAAGTAATATATGTGTGTGTGTATATCTATATTAAAATATATATATATATATAAGTGTACTGTCCTGCCTTTAGTGAGTGCTCCTTCATGTTCCTGTTACATTACACTCAGATGTGAAGGAAAATACCTGAATACAGAGAAGATGCTCTTTATAGTGTCGAGAATATCAGGTTTTACTTCTTTATATCCATGACTCAGGAAGGGAAACTTCCAGCTGGTGAGATGGGAAGTGTTTGGGACTAATTTTTATTGATAAACTTTGAGGCTGTATTAATGAAAACAGAGCTGGTGCAGGCCTGGAAGACAGGCTGGCCTCATTCACTTGTGGAGCGCAGCTTTTCTTCTCTGCAACTCTACAGCTGGAGTTGGGTAGGCAGCACTGGCTGGAGCCCAGACCACTGTACAGAACAGCTGCCTCTGACCACTAGTGCCTCTGTGGCATCAGCTGCTCTGCCACTGCTCCAACTGACAATGCTTCTAGTAAATTTTATCATGTTTATAGCCTAATCAAACAATTGTGTATATCAGAGCTGTAGTCATTGCACACATGTCAAAGCATGGTTGCTGTTTTTCAGTGCAGAACTGTTGTCTTTGTTGTGCCTGTATTTTTTTAGAGGAATGTGTGATGTTCTTTTTAGAGGAGTGCATGGTGTTTTAAAAGAAAAAAAATGCATATCCTGGATTGGGCAGTGGGTGACACTTTTTGTCCAAAGGAAGAGAACAAAAGAGAAAAACTGGAAGTAGAATACAGAATCAATTAGGATGGAGGGGACCTAAACACTGCTGTGATCATTGACTCCAGCCTAAGACCTATGTGATTAAATTTGGCATTCTTTCTGTTTTATTTTGGTCAGACCAAGTTACTGATCCCACATCTGAGTGATACCTTAAGCCAGTTACAGATACTGATTTGTATGGTCTCAGAATTTCACCTGTATGAAGATACTCCAATTAAAAGGCATTTGTTTGGAAACAAGCTTTTAGTGAATCACAGAACAAGACACCATCTTTATATTCCTGTCACTCCAACACTGATAATACACATCCACTTTGTGATTGCTCCACTATTCTAAACCCAACTGGAGCTTGGAGAACAAGTTACAAGAACACAGAAATCTGTAACAATACACACAATTGGAGACTTGAACTCTTTGCTATTGTCAACAGTTAACTTTACTGAAAAAGAAAGGTAATATTTTTAGCTGTTCAAATCAGTACTTCATAATTTCTTTAGGCAGTGTTTTATATTTTGAGAATAAAGTGCTCTATCTATACCTGTTTTGAAATGTATAAATTGACTATAGTAGTGGTGCATTCAGTTGCATCTCTAACTTCTGGACAATAGGTTTTTAAGTGTTCCAATATGTTGTAACCAAGAGCTACTTCTCTGAAGTTTATGAACTGCTACAAGTGTAATTCAATGATACATGATTAATTATATATAAATTTAAAAGAAGTGGACCATTGCAACTGGCAAATAAGTGCTGACTTTTTAAACTACGGAAAGCCTTGTTCCCGGTTCTGCTGTAGACTGGCTTTGTAACCTTTCTCAAGTGTTTGTCACATCACAGCTGAAAGCTAAAACACACTGGGGCAAACAGCATTTTAAAAATCTGTGTATGATGAAGCAGTATTTGTTTTATAACTGTTACTACCCTTTTTCATGAGAAAAGAAATGCAGTGCTTTAGTTGCAAAATGAAACACATTTTGACAGAGCTATATTCAATTAGAAATTTAATGCAACTGTATTGTATTACACATAGTTACAATTTCAGATCACATACTTCTGATCAGTAAGCAGTAATAAGTGTTTAAGTCAGATGAGAATCTGAAATACATCATTGGACTGGGATCTTAAATGCTATTAAAGCTACAATCAAAGCTCAGCTTGGCTCAACTTGCCCAATATGCTTGTTTTAAGGTAGTCAGACTCCTGTTAAAAGTTCGAAAACTCACATTTAATTGAAATTTAGATTAAAAAGAAGACATTAGGTACATCGTTCATGCTAACAAATGTACATAGTGGTGAGTCAGGAACAGAAAAACAGTACCACAAATAAACCATGGCTCAAAACCTTCTCTAGCTGGATCACTGCAGCCGCTTTTCCTATACTGAGGAGCTGTGTATGCATTGCTGCCATGCTCTGCTTTTGTTGGACTCTGCCCTTTCCTTGAGGTGTAGGCACCAGTGCCCATGGCTTTCAAGGAAGGCCTGAACTCTTCTCCATTTACCACTTGGATGTGGGAAGCCTCAGTGGGGGGTAACAATGCAAAATGGAAATTACTTGGCTGAAAAAAAAAAATCTCAGAATCCAGAGAACTTTATTGAGTAAAATAGATACAAAGGTGATATAGACAACCCAGAAACAGCTCAGTAGCAATGTTTTTTACAGTGCCACATTACAAATAAAGCACACTAAGAAACCTTGCTGAGCCTTTTCAGCTTTTAGAGTATTAATGGCCAGAGGTGGACACAGCTTCACACGGGAAGTGTGTGTATTCTGAGTAATTTAAATCAATCTAGAAGATATTTTTGTTAAATCTTCAAGATGCTATTACTACTGTTGTATTGATCTCCAATATCAGTGATTTTATTGCCTTACTCTATAGCCACACCACCAAACTCCATCCACTTCTTCCCTGGGAAGTCCCTTTTCAAATCACTTGTTTAAAAGCAAAAACTAAAAGAAAAAAGCCAACAAAACAACCAAAAACCCCCCACAAAACCCATTCCTTGTATTGCACATCTCACACAAGTCTGTGTATATATATATATATATTTAAATATGCTACAATTAAAAAAAAAGGTCTATGGCGCTTTACTGAATATAAGTTTAAGAAGTTGATGAAACCACAGATGTTTGAAGAAATCTTCAATACCACAAAACAAAGTTAAACTGAACTAATTGGCACACAGGTTTAAAAGAATCCACAGCAAATTCCTCTAGATCCTATGCAGTGCATGTACATTAAGAAGCAGTTACACTCTGCAGCCCCCTCATGAAATCAAATTAGCTTTAAGCTGAATTTTCTTTTTTTTTCTTCTTTCCCAAAGTGCCTTTGAAAGCTACTGCTGAGGTGAACTTCAGGAGCAATTTGAACAGCTGTGAAATTTAATGAGTGCACCCTGCCCCTGAAAACCTCATCCAGGGGAAAAAAAAAAAATTGCAATATATACCACCTTACCACTTGCTAGAAAAACAGAACCCTGAGAAAAGAAATTCTGATTATTTCTCCTCTGTATTTCTTCCCAGCCTGTCTTCTATCTGTGCTGTGTGATGAACATGGATATTCTTGCAAGTTAGTTGATTATGGTGTTGCAGAGCAAGCTGATAATATACCAGCAACAAGCAGAAAAGCTGGTTCTTGGTTATGAATGCAAACAAAAGCAAAATGTGCCACTGAAAATCCTTTGTACGAAAAAAAACCAAACCAAACCAAAATGTACTACTGAAATTTTTTTAAGTGTCACCTGGATCACAGCAGAGGTCAGCTAGTAACGTGAATGAAGGTTGCTCATTGTTTACTTCTCAGCCAGAGCAGAGTATGCCCTCTTGAACTTTGAAAGAACTGACCTGATTCTGACTAATCAAGTGGTAAAGCCAAAGCAGCATTTTTCACCCTAATAACGGTGTCAAGACTTGCTGGCAGTGGTGACCTGGACTTTGGATTGCTACCCACCTAAGGAAGCTGAAACTGTACAACTACTTAGTAATGAATTTTTAGCTGGTTTATATGGTACTCATACAACTACTTGTCTCCTCTTTCCCCGCTGCAGGGCCCCTGAAGGCAGGGCAGAGCTCAGCTGGTGGCCCGGGTTCAGTGTATGCTCCAGCAGAGGCTCGGGAGGGATGCCTGGAGGAAGCCTTGCTGGACCCCAGGTTCCAAGCCCAGTGCATGTCCTCCAGGTGTAGGGGATGTGTATGGGACAAACTCAACGAGACAAACACAGGTGTGGACAGGGTGTGCGGGCTGTGATTTTCAGCCTTGGGCACCAAAGTGCTGGTAGTTTTGCTTAATTAAAACCTTGATTTGCGCAGGCAGTTGGTCCCAGGCCATAACTTTCGGAGGGGATTTAAACTCCGTATTTCAAAGAACGGTGAATTATCTGTTTTAAAGTAGAAGATGGTGGACATGGTTTGCAGGAGCAGGTGAATGCAAGAAGAGGTTAGGTTAAAAAAAATCCTTTATGAATACAGGCAGAAGTTGACCTTGTTGCACTGCGTCTCAGAGGTCACCTGTGTATCTGTCCAGCAGGCAGGCTGCAGACGCCATGGGCACAGAGGCGCAGGCTGTGAGCTGCTCTGTGTCTGTGGTGGCAGCAGGCTCTGGATGGGGACCCCAGCTCTGTGACTGTTCACCAGTGCTCCAGGCTGCCCCGGGCCCGCCATCAGGACCGCTGAACAGTTCTTGTGTTGTGAAGCATGTCAGCACTGCCTTGAAAGCAGCTACCTACCTGGACAGTAACAACGATTTCGTAATAACTAATGGCACATTTTAAGGGACTGACCAGGCAAAAACAAGAATCTCTGCTCTGTATAATAGTGAAGCAACACTGTCATTGGATGATGTTAAACTACCAAGAAATAAGGAATCTAAAATTCACCTAGTATTTAATTAGAACTACTTCTCAGATGAATTATCCCCAATGCTCCTATGGCACAGTTGCATCATTCCTTTGTTGATATACCTTAAAAACTTGGTATCAGAAGTAGTTCTAGTAAGTGAGGCAACACCACAAATAACACAATCAGCTGGCTTTGAGAAAAAAATGGCATTTGTGGCAAGGCCTGTTTAATTTCTGCTGATTTAGTTGGAAAAAGGTCTACTACTACACACACACAAAAAAAAAAAAAAAAAAAAAAAAAAAGGAAAAAAAAATCTTTCCAGCCACATAGAATTTTGTCAAGGCTTCCTGAAAAATTAAAATTTCCTAAAGACTCGTGAGACAGTCTGGGTCATGAGACAGACTGATCTGTAGACTGGGAATGACATTTCACTGACGACAGAAAAAGTAATACTGTTGAAGTACAATGTGAAATCCACAGATATAGGAGAGGTAAGCCCAAGTAAGGCTGGTGCTGTGGGGAGCTGTTATCTGCTTGGGATTTCAGAAGTTTTAATAAAGGCTGTAGAAATACTTCAGTTTTATCTCAATCAGGTGAGAGCCAGTCTAACAACAGCTTCTCTGTCTAGTCAGTGGAAACAACATTTACCTGCTAATAACCTGCACACACGTTGCACTCTAAGTTTCAAGAGAGAGAAACCTGGCAGGGACTAAAGATTGGTGTAAACGTCAGCTCTGCTCTCTCCAACAGAGTTAATATCCAATAAGGCAGTGTACTTCCAGGAAGTTCAGTACCAAAAAGCACCTCCATGAAAATGGTACCAAACCAGGTGATGGTGAAGAAATATTCACCAGTGAGGGAAGCCCTTGGAAACAAAGCCTCATTAAAATAGGCTCCTCTTTTGCTTAAGAAAAGAAAAAAAAATGTGCTGGCTTTTTTTATTTTAAACTCAAATTCTTCAAAGTGACCAAGGTGGGTTAGGCAATCCGATCAATCAGAATTTGTCAGTTTTAATAACACTCCTGCTTTGTACATGTGATTACTCACATCCCCACTCGGATTAATATATTCCACTGTGTCCTGATCACAGAATGAAACTAAAAATATCCCCAAGTATTTACATTCTGCTTTCTTGGGATCTTTTCTCTCTCTGATCCCCATTGCCCAGCAAAGAAGAAAGACCCTTTCAGTAGTTCAGGGCTGGAATGCATGGGGCTTAATCACACAAATGGTAAAAACAGGTAAATGGATCTGCTTGTCCAGTCAATGGAAAGCAGATAAAGATCCAGGTGCTGGTATTTTTCCCCACTGGAGTTAAAGGAGGCAGATAAGGTTTTTTCCTTCCTCTATTTCTTCTTGCACTTTGTCACTGGATGTGGCTATTTCAGCTTGTGCAGAGAAGACTGCACAGATGAATGTCAGAACAGTGCCGCCGATTGCTGTGTAGAAAGCCCAGCCCAAGGAGCAGTCTCCTAGTTTGTAAGCTGAAGCATAAGGTCCACAATAGTTTATCGCCTTCTGGCATCCCCAACCTGCAGGGTAAAGTATCAAGCCTAAGATAAGGAAGAGCCCTAGAAATAAAAACAGAAAGAAGTTTAACAAACAGTTTAACACCAAATTCAGCACATATAGTAATGGTTATTATGGTCACTAATACTCGTAATTTACCAGGATTAGGAGAAAACTGCCATGTCATCCATCCAACCTTCCTTTACTGATTATTCCCTAGTATATGCCATGCAGTCTTTTAATGAAATGTGAAGCTACCCTTTGATTTATGTTGTGAGAGACTTATTTTTTTATGCTAATGGCCTAGTTCCTTATTTTAATCTCTGTACTTCTCCTCCATCCTTTGCTCTGACACATTATTGCTACAAATACAGAGCATGCAAAATTTCCAAACGTCTCCACGTACTGCTTATGCTTGCGCTTCTAAAAAACATAGGAATACTTGCATCCACTTATGATTTTGCATTTAGCTAGCCCTCATTCAGCTTTATTTAGCCATTCACCATAAACACATTTGGCTTTTTTCCTCTGGATTTTGCCTACATTGATTTTCTTGCCTGGAGAAAACAAACAAACAAACAAACAAAACCCGAACAAAAACCAGAAACAAAACAAAACAAAAAACCCCTCAGAATTAGGACATAGCAGAAAAATAATACTGCCAGTTCACTAAGCTGCTCTCATAACAGAGGGATTCTGGAGTCAGCCTCAAACAAACACAGCCAGTGCATGCGTAACCCTGGAATCCTCCAAACAGGCAACTGACTACTTCAGAGGGAAATCACTTTCCTAGTGATGGCAGGGGTAAAAGCCTCAACTCCCCACCTAGCTAAGCAGCCCAGACACTGGTGTGCCCCAGGCTGGAAGTGAAAAGCTCAGACTAGTCGTTTTGCCCATGTGATTGTCTCTTGTATTCTCTTGTATATAGGTTTGTCTGTGAAGACCATCTCTGTGGTTTCTCTATGAAGTCCGTGAAGGGTTTCATTAAGGAAATTGTTGGAAATTGTCACATTAGTCACATGTGTGTCACATGTCACATTAGTGTCCCTGCACATGTGTTTTTGCACAAAGAAAGGAGATTTAATCAAAATGTCTAATATGCAAGTGGTTACAGTGCTTTCTTATGGGCACTAAAAAAAATCACAATGAATTAAATACATACCTCTCTCCTTACAAGGAATGTAAGAAGAAGATAAACAAAAGAACAGCTCGCAATATAAAAAATTACTTTTTGTTTGCCTTGAAAATTTACTTAAAAGAAGAGAAAATCATAAAAACAGTTTTTGTTTAAATACAACCAGCTTATCCAGAAAATGAATACAGACTCCAGATCCCATAAATATTTCTGATTAACTTTTCCTGCACTTTAGAGCCCTTTATTTAACCTGGTATCCTGATGAAAACAGCTGCTAAAAGTGCTGTCACCTTCTAGACGCAGGCTTAAGGTTGTGCACTAAAACCAGTCTTTTTTTTTCTTTCCTGTAACCAAGAGATTACAAAGAAGAGGTTCAAAGACTTGTTTACATCTTCTTCCATTCAGTTAGACTAGCAGTTAGACTTCTCTGCAGTATGTTAGGATTCCTTAATTGTTTGTTCAACGAAATTCAGCCAGATGCATGAAATTTTCTTCACCAACAATGAAAAGGTGGGTCCTGGCTAGTAGACAGCTAATTTACACAAAATGCAAAAACCATCATCCAACTGTCTAAAATTAATGTCTGTGAATGCCAGACATTTCACAAAAGAAAGTCCTTCCTCCAGCATTTTTCTAATGATGACACAACACCATGGGCATGAATGACCTAAATGTCATTATTCTTTGGGGCGGCAAAATCCATTAGTGAGTGATATCCATTCTCTGTGGAGGGATTTCATCACTGCTTACATTTAGGAACCAATGACAGATTTTATGCAGTGTTTCCTGGCTGGTTGGCCAAATACATTAAATATAAAGTATTGCTTTATCTTGGACAGACCTGGATAAGCTGTGCATTCATCCTGCTGAGCCCTGCAGCCATTTCAGACTAAACACCAGCAGTTCCTTCTCTTCTATTCATCACTAGTTTCCTGTTCCGTGCCACCCGTATGACCGCACTATGTATCTTTCTGACTGCACACTGGTATGGGCCAGTTGCTGCTCTCTCTAACCATCACAAGCCCTTTGGCAGGTAAAAATCACCATCACTGAATTAAGAAGCTGGATCTGAAATGCCAGCATAGCTGCTGCCAACACAGAAGTTTTTTAAGTTTACCACTCCATCACTCACAAACTTAGCTCATGTTAAACAGCAAACTTGGCTTATGGCTGAGTGTCACAAGCAGGACCAAGAAGGCACATCCATCACTTTTTATCAAAACTGGAGCACTGAGCAACTTCTGAAAGCTACTGGTTCATGGAATGTATGCCCCAAGCTGAAAAGTCATTACCCAAAACTCAGGTTTTCAAAAGGCACAGCACTGCTGCCAAATGTAGTCCTTTACTGACTTAGGCTTTTTTTTTTTTCAAAAGTATAAAAAATTCCTGGATATATAAATCTAACAAATACTATAAAAGGCCATAATTTGATAAACTTCAGCTATTTTCTCATGGATGAAAATAAAATCTGGAGGAAAGCCTCAACTATGGATTTATATACAGTCAGAGTACATATCTGATTTCAGACAGCTAACTTTGTAACTCCTATACTGGACCAGTATAATAAAACTTAAAAAAAAAAATTAATATTTTCATTACCAAACCTCCTTTCTACTACTCCATTTCAGTGCAGACAGAAAGCGTCTCATGAGCCTCCTAGCACTATTTCTAATATTTCTCACAATTTCTTATTTCATTAATAACTGGTTCCTGCTTGAGAGGAAAAGTAAATAAAGGTGATTCCATTAAGTCAATTCAAAGTACCCACAGGAGAAAGGCACTCCTTTGGTTCATGCTAACAGCAAGTGGAGAGGCATATTCACATATTCACATATTCAGCTCTAAGTTCCAATATCCACAGCAATGGCTGAGCAGTGCAGGGTCTCTTCCCGATTCTCCCGATCCAAAGGAGTGTTCAATTAAAGAGGAGCTTTGCCTCCTGCTACCCAGTATCTCAGAAGAGACAGTCACAGAGCCCATCTCAATGACTCTTACAGCTTGAACAAAACAGGCAGATGATGATCCACCCCACACTAACAGTGCAAACTATTGCCTAAATTGCCTAAAACACAGGAGAGCAAATCAAGGTACTTAACTGTTCAACTACTGCAGGCAGACATCCCTCAGAAAGAACCACCCCCTCTCCTCCTGGGAACATGGATGCAAAGGGACAAGGAGGAAAAAACTATCTTCTGTTGACAGTTTGCCTTGAGACATATCTAGCAGGAGGACAGTAAATATTAAATAATTTTTTTTCCTTAATAAATCAGTTTATGTTCATCCCTGTGCCTTTGAAAAGAAGCAAATACTCAAGAAAAAGAACAGAGAATAAAAACTGAGTGCTCTGTCTGAACAAGTTTTCTACAATTAACCTTTTCAGTTCTTCATGCTGCTGTACAATAAATGATCTTTAATTCACAGCCAACCTACCTGTGGAATTATTGCTGTTTGTTCACCCAGCTGGGAGAAACAAATTCACTCTGAAAACATCACAAGCTGTTTTCCACTGTGCTCCTCTACAGGATCACAGAGCTAATGCTGTGTTCTAGATTTAACCTCCTCTCTGAGCACAGCTGCACTGCTGAAACTGCAGCTTCTGTTGTACACATACTGCTGTTCCTACTTTTTAAGCAGCACAATACCACTTCTTGAAATCAGTACAGTATTTTTTCAAGATTTCCTTTTTGCCAGTTCTCAGTTACCTTTCCTCTTAGGAATCCTCAAAACGAAGGTATGAAAGATTGTCACACAATGGTGCCAGATGCCTAGGAATGATAATGGAAAAGTATTCAAATGATTTTTTTACCCAGAGACCTCACCTATAACTCTTTGGTGTAAGTTCTGTCAGCAGAGCAGAGAACATTTTTACATCTTTCACTGAAGACAAGTTGGCCACATAACCTTTTATTATCAGGCCCTAATTACTTGCTTTCAAAAAGATGCCTTGATGAGATTTAGATTTTAGTGTTATTATTAGATTACTATAAATATCCTGATTAAAACAGCCAATTAAATATCAGGCATTCTTTACTCAAATGGTGTTAAAGCAACTAATTTCTCCTAAAACACCAGAGCAAAACCTTACAGAACACTAAGAACATCAATATCAATATAACAGAATGCATCACTGTGCAAAAATATTTCAGAAGACAATTCATTAATGCTTTTCCTATAGGAGAAGACTTTTTATATTTGTGCACCAGTAACTTCTCATCTTTTAAGGCCTGCAGCTGCAGCAAGGTATTGATCCTCCTGGTTTTTACACACTGCAGCAGTGCTGCCAGGTCAACATTGTGGAAAACCAAGAGACCAGCTTTTTATGTCACATTATGAGCTGGGCTCCGATCTGAGGAAAACCTTTCTTCCCTGGGAGCAACCTTTGAGACAGAAGGTGGGGCAGAGGCTTGTTTAGCCAAATGAAGGCATGCTATTTAGTTTTGACAGTCTCCTGTGCAGCTGCTGTTGTGCCATATTAAACATGAGCATATACTAACAAAGCCATTTTCCATTACAAAGCCTGAAACTATCTACTCATTTCCTAGCAAAATAGTAAAAAAAGCTTTTAAATACTGCTGAAGAAACAGGAAATTAAGCAGCTGGGATCAATGAGGTGGCAGTGCAACAGGCTCCTATGGAGCAGCACAACTGAGCAGCAGCATTTTAAGAGAGGAAAAGAAAAAGGGTAAAAGGGTAAAATCAGGGAGGGGCTAGCTTTGCAGTGCAGTGCAGGTGGGCTGCATCCCCAGTGGCACTGATCCTGATTGTTTTGGCCTTCTGCAAAACCACAGGAGATCAGGAGTCAGTCCAGGGACACTGCAGCAGCCAGGCTGCTTTTATTGCTCATGTTTCCACATGTGTCAATATGCCACCTGAATCATTTAACGTGTTAAGTATCTGTACAAATGTAGTAGTGTAGCTTAAGCCAAGGAGGCTTTCCCATATGCAAATTATTCCTGACAAACACAGCAGGGATGCTACCCAGTTACCACTTGTGCCCTTCTGATCACTTTGCCCCCTGACAGACAGGTGAAGGGACACCCTCCTACCTGGCAGCTGCACAACAGACACCTTCAGCCTGTGAAGTGATTCAGTAATATTTTAATCAGATGAGAGCTCAAGAGATGGGCTGACATGGTGCTTCTAGCACTCCACTTTGGCTATAGAAAAAGCGTGAGATGCTGAATGGAGCAGTGCTTACAGATCCCACAGCACAGGGCCCCAGACCTGCCTCTGCAGTTGCTCTTCTGCCCCCTGGGTGGCTGCTGGACCCACCAAATGCAAGCAGCTGACCAGAGACAAATAGGTCTTTGTCCAGAAAGAAAGGGGAGACTTTGCATGACCTAATGCCTTGGAGATGGCCTCTGGCCCACTCGTAAATGCTGCATGAGAAACAAAAGAAAAATTCCCAGCATTGTGAAGATCAGTGCTTTCTAAAGCCGACCTGGACACCACAGTTGGTGCAGGCTAACACAAGCAGATGAGTTTTGGGGTAAGCTGGAAGCATGGCTATTGAGGGGGCAAGGGTTGGCAGCAGGAAGTGCACTGAGGCAAGTGCACACCTTCATACCTTCAATCACTGGAGATGACTGCTCACATACATAGATTTCAGGGTACCCAGGACACCCTTAGAGGAGGCAGGAGAATTAGTGGTTTAATGCTACAACTAGGTGATGGCTCAAAACCCACATGGATTTTTTTTTTCCCTTTAAAATTGTTTCAGGGTACTATAAGGGTATGCACTTACCAGAAGAAAAAATGTTTTCCTAACCACTGCCTTTCCCAAGCTAAGGAAGAGGATAAGGTCCCTACTCTCATGTTTCTTTTCCCATGTATTACGCAAATCGGAGATACTTATTCATAACCAAATCTGTGCAAACATCTGATGACATTAATCCTGTTGCAATTTGGAAATAGAGACAGAAATACAGTGAAGGGGATTACTGGTGGGATGTTCAACCATTATGTCTTACTACCACCCAAAAAAAGCCACAAAAAACCTCAGTTTATTAGCTCGATGTTAGGAATTCGGGGGTTGTTTATTATATTGGTATGATCTTACTGCTCAGACTTCTCTGAAGTGAAGTGTGAGCCTGCAGACTGCTGTTTTTAAGAGAGGAGAGGGCAAATTCACCATTAGTTTTTAATAATTCTTAGGTATGTGGTAAGAGTGCCCACTAGTTGGGAGAGAAGAAAATGGGTAGACTCAAAGTAAAATCAGTCCCAAGCCCTGAAATGACACTGCTGCCTCTTTGCTGGCTGTCAGCCATGTAAAGTGTACACTCTGGGAGTTCCCATGTGTTGGCTGTCAACCCAGCAATTAAGTCAAGATAAAGCAACTTACAGGGCAAAAGCCAAATGTTTACAAGTTTTCAGCAGTACAGAGGTAAACAAAGACTCTCCACTCATCAGGCCATTGCTAAGGCACAGCCACCTCTCACATTTTACCTTAAAACCCAATAAATTCACTGAGTGTTTTTAATCTAGGATGACCCTATAAAGGCTCAGTCAATGCTCCTAAATGAGAAATTCAGTCGCGGGTCGTAAATTCAGGAGGCTCCTGAATCAGGGAAGGAAAGGCCATGTCAAATATTCTGTTCATGAAAAGAGAGGAGAAGACCCAGTTTGTTTCCTACCATTCACCATAACCTTTTCCATTGCTGTTCAACCAGTGAGTGCCATTGCCTCCAAACCACCAATTGCTCATGCTGGATTAGCAGAAAGGGAATGAAATATGACTACAGCTCAGTAAGAGAGGCCAAAACAACCACCTCCCTTAGCTTAAACAGAGGTAAAAGAGCTGCAGGTCACCTTTTTCATGGCCTCACATTTCCTCAGTACTGATCCCATAGTACAAACAAAACCTCAGTTTAGGGGTGGGGGAGAGGAGCTGCAGAGGAACTGGGACTCAGCCTGAAGGTAAAGGCAAGTGGAGATGCAGGAAAGGGCGAATTTCCTGTGGCTTCATGAGCTATGCAGCAGCAGAGTGCAGGGCATCTGTACTGGGTAAGGAAGCACAACTCAAATCCATTTATTTCCTCACCACAACATCAGGAATACCAAAGACAGGAGCTAAGCAACAGTTAGCCCCCGTTCTTGAAAATCTCCTTTTATCTTTTTTTCTTGTGTTTGAGTGAGAACACAGCATTTGCTAAGTTTAAATATTTTCCTTACGTTTATATATACATTTTATATACAAATAGCAGCATCTGTCTTGGCTCTGAGGCCTAGAACCAAATATCTGACAGAAACAAAGCCCCTGTGCCCTCCTGATATCCCCATGGCCTCTTGGGGTCACCAGCACTCTTTCCCATCTCACCAGGGCAGGGGTGTAAAGAACTGCTCTGCATTTCACTTATGCTGGTAGAAGTAAGAGATCTCAGCGTGCTCATGCGCCACAGTAAAATGTTTCTCAGTGGGTAGCATGGGAGTCTCTCTTGCACTAAGTGCTGTTTGTTGGTAGAGATTTATGCCTGCCAAGATAATCAACTGCCAAACTTGATCACTGAAAACCCGGAATTTTTGTTTATTTTTCTATTCATTTTAATTTGCTGTGTGTCTGCTGATTTCCAAGTGCCCACCTTGATAAGTGCAGGAGATGAGTTGACCACTGAATCTAATGAAACACTGAAATATTAATTTCATTTCTTTGAAGTTACTAATGGTTTCCCTCAGGCTCAACAGCAATTCAGCACTTGAACTCAGTTTTCCTTCCCTGGCATATTCCAAGACAGCAGTCCCCTTTGCTTGAACTTTCAGCAGCCAAGTGTGTATTAGATATCATGCTGGCATTGGGCCATATAGGTTACAGGATGCATTATACCGCAGACAGCAAAAGCAGGTCAGACTGTCAGGATTTCCATCAGAAATCCTCTCCCCTCTCTTTTTTCTTTCTTCCCACCCCAAGAATTCAGAATTCTGGCATCAGAAAAGAAAAACTCTGAGCTGCATCCAAAGAGGAAATATGCTTTTTGAAAAATGCATGCTCTGCATTTTAGAAAGACAAACAAGAAGCTTCCTTGCCTTCAAGGGCAAAATCACTCTTGCTCTGCTCTCCTACTGCTTGGGCTCTCTGGCTGTGCAACAGCTTCCATTGCCTGCAGCCGTTATCAGCTCACAAGGTGCTTTCTTCCTTATTCACCAGTTTGTCTCTTTCTCAGACAAAATAATGCCTTTGTACAGCATGATGCCACCTATAAACAAATTGCCTAAACTAGGCTGCAACTACCGTAACCTTTTCTGTTATGGTCTAAATAGGAAAGAGTTCTAGAAGCCTCATGCCCTTTCTAACACAGCCTATGTCTCCTGCTTTTTCTCCCCTCCATGATAAAAGGCCTGGCTGACCTCCCACTCCCACTTCCTCCCCAGCTTCCTCCTCTGCAACTCCCACCGGCCTCCTTAACTTCCAGCAGCCAGGAGTCTGCAGTCACATGGCTGCACACACCATGAGCCCACCCTGTGCGGCTGGATCCTACTTCACCCACCCACACAAGCAGCTCCAGATCCTCATCCCCTTCAGATGTTTCCTATCACACCCCACTCAGGCCATCTTCCTAATCACCCAGCCTCCCAAAACGAAAACAATGCCAAATAAGTATAACAGGCTGCACAATTTCTCAGCTCAAGAGATGTAAAACAAACTCCTTCAGAAGCAAAGACAGAATGTTACACACACAGCTGGTTTGAAACTGAATTTCACCTCTTCATTTTAGAAAACTGCAGAGAAGTTTCCTTGCATTTGAGGATAAAGTTGTACTCTTGGAACTGAACTATTGCCAAGTTACTGCAGCAGTTCCTTCCTGATGGAGGAACCCTCCAAGATACCAAGAAGGGAAAAGCAGAAGACACGGATAGTCGCACAGAGAAATCACGAAAAGGTCAAAAGAAAGAATGCAGAAGAGCTCTTGAGATACCTGAAAAGAGAAAGTACTGTGGAAGAGCTGTCATTGCTTGGGACTGAGCAGGGCAACTGTCAGGGTAAAAAACTAACCTCTCAGCTCTTGGAAAAGAAAAAGCGGAGTCATACCCCAGCAATGATAGAGGAGAAACTGCTGGGGTGACAGAGAGAGGCCCAAAGCTGCAGCATCGGGGCCAAGCAGACAGACTTCAACTAAGTATCCAAGGGACCTTAATGCTCTCTGGCCTGCCTGCAGCAGCCTTTGAAAACACAAATCTCTGCTTTGGCTAACTGGACATCTACCTGTTAAAGATGCAACTGCTAGTGGCACAGCCAGCTAAGCCACATGACAGCAAAATGCAGCCATGCATTCACCTGAATAAACCTGAGACACTCCTTGGTGTGCACCTGGGACACAGCTGGTCTTCTGACTGATGAAACCCAGTTTTTACATGCTTTTTTTCCACACACTTCTGTCAAGCCCCATTAGAGCCAGGAGACAGTGGACTGTGTACAGAGGAAGAGACGAGAAGGAGGTGACCCACGAGAGGCCTCCCAGATGAAGCCATCAGCACCCTGGAAAGATTTTAGAGAAGAGGAACTATTTTATCCTCTTTTGGTAAATGTTCCTGGCAAAGCAGCCCTGCTCCAGCACAGCAAAACAGCAGTAAAAGAAATGGAACCCCAAACCCATTAGCCTCCCTGACATGTCAGCTCCGTTTCCTCACTGCCCTCCCGAAAGCCTTTCCAGGCACATGATGTTGAGTTCCCCACAAAACACCACAGGTGTTCAAGTTCTGTGGTTGATGTAATATTGCTGGAGCTAATTTAGCTTCCTCCCTCTGGTGTGCAGTCAGGGTGCTGCTGGGGCATTGAGGCTCAGCTGCAAGCCAGGCAGACACTGGCTGTGGGGAAGGGGTTGTATCTGCCCGGCCATGGCAGAAGTCAAAAAAAGGAAGCCAAGTTGTTGAATATGAACTTCATAGAGGAAACTATCAGAGATGAAAGCCAAACTTAGTTTAGGCTCTGTCCTAAGCTCTCTCCACCCTCCTTTGAGGCTAGGTTATGTTTGTATTATATTACTTAGCAACGAAGTGAAGTACACAAGCCCAAATAAGACTCGTAAATACATATGCAACTACACTATAGACATACCAAAGTATGTGAGTACGAGACCACCAGTTATTTACTTCCTATAGCTACATGATTACGATGAAAATTTACTTTGAATTGATTCTTGTCAGTTAGCATGTAATAATATCCTTCCTCCTCCAGCCTCTGCATTTCAAGTGATTCACAGACTAAAAGTAGAATACTTTCCCTAAAAAGACATACAAATGAAAGCCTGCCTGGTCTTCTTGCTACTGGATAGTAATTATCTATTCAATTACACGTTTCCATTCTCTGCACTCTTTAATGCAGAGAAAAGGTGCTCATCCAGATGAAACAATCCTCAAATATCTCCAAAACCAGGGCTATTTATTACTGTTTCTACAGCTGCAGAATGAAAGGCACTGCAGTATGAAAGTAAAGTGGTACAAGTTCTTGCTCTGTAACAAAGGAATTACAGGAGTTTAAACAAGAGCCATAATTTCTTCCTTTATGGCCCTGTATTTCTCATTTTCTGCCACAAAAATAATCCAAAAAAATCCCTACAGTCCAGATATGTGTATGGCTTGCTCCCATTGATCTAAATGACAGTTTGCACATTTTTCCAAGGGCCAAAACAGAAGAGATGTTGCTTTCTGTTCTGTAATTTCACCGTAGGCATCATCCACAACCAATCTTGCTAGACTGGAAAAATATATCCGGTGTCTGTTATTGTTTTGTCATGATGAATTCCAGGAATAAATTAGGTTGTTGTATGTTTTTAATTATATTAAATCTCTACTGCAAAGATATAAAGATTTTAAATGAGATTAAGTCTGCAAGATCCTGAGTCCCTGTAGATGACTCTACCACGTGTGCATCTCATGTTGGAAAAGGAGATGTTTGACATACTTGCAAATATTGTACTGATACAGGCTGATTAACAAAATTATTTTGTGAATTCTTCTTGTACGCTTATTAAAAACCTAATTGTTCACATTAGAAAGAATGATGCTATGCTTAAAATGATTAAGGCAGGGTTATATCTTGTTCTCTTGTCAGGGTATTAGTTTATCTATCATAACCCCTGTTTGAATTAGCCACTCTGACAATTGTCCCTCTTGAGCAACTTGCTAAGCATTTTTCTAAACTCAGGAACTGAGTAAGTTTAAATTAGCAGCCATCATTAGTCAAAAGGAAAATAATTCCAAAGCAAATTCCAAATTCCAAGCAGATGCTGTAATACTACTGGCACAAATGTAGCAATGGACCCAGTAAAACTAATCTTGAGAAAACGAGCTATGAGCCACAAAATGCCTGGCTGTAAATACTGGCAAGCCTACTTCTCATAGCAATGTTCCAGTAAGGTGACCTTTCTCTTACCCAGCTTCATGCTGTGTCATTTATCTGAATTGTAAGAAGGGAAGTAAGTGCTTCCTCAGTACAGCTCAAGAAAGACTGATCTATGCCCTAACATGTAAGAAATGCTTTGTCAACTGTACTATTCAATGTTTTAGGCTGCAAATCCCATTATGGGTACAGCTAGATTGATAATAGAACATAAAACTGTCCTAGCATGCATTTTCTCACAAATGCATGGTCTCCAGAATATTATTCTAAGATACAAGTAGAAGGTACTAATCCTAGGTGATAGACTTGGTATTTTGATACGATATCAGAGTTGTAAGTAAAGTTATGTTTTCAAAAGACCCAAATCTAACATGCCAAAGATCTATTTGTGCTGCTAAGCAATCTCTCCTGTACAAATATCCCTCCAAAAGAAAACAAGTAATAATTGCACCTCCTGGAAAAATAGTCATGGATTATTTCTGAAGTATAGAGTAAGAAAGCAAGAAACTAACAACTTTCCATGGCTTAACCTGCACTGCCAAACTGCTTCCTTGTCACACTGCTTCTGGCAACTTCTGTATGCCAGTAGTGACAACAGCAAAACCTGTCATGTTCACCTAAAGGACCTGATATGCTAATTGTATGCCATCATATGAACAGAAGCATCTTTAGCCAATCTAGGGATAAAATTCGGCTCCAGAAGCACAAACCTTACATTGTGGGTGACATGAAATTAGTGTTATGCTTCTATACTGAAGATGAAGTAGCCAATGGCGAAAGCCACCGTGGAAGTGCTTCAGGAGCCAGCAACAGCCAGTCCCTGCCATGTAACACTGGCTCTGGAGGGTTGCAGCAGGCAGTAAAGTCAGTTTCCACCTACTTCCCCACGTGTGTTTAGAATAAGATTACGTTAGGTCTTAACTAAGCAAATGAAACCACCCAGCTTCAGATAATGGTCTGAATATCTATCATTACATGTCCTGTTTGGGTATAGCCATCACAGACATTTTGGCCACCTCAGTGGAGGTGATAAGGGGGAAAGCTGGATTCACAATTTGAGCAAAACGCATTAAAACCTAATTTTTGTTGTGATTAAATAATTTCGTGAATTGAAAACATCTGCTTAAGAGCTCCACTGAGATAGAAGGAGGAGGAGGCCCTGTTTATTCCCTCCCTCCTCACAGGTCTCTGAGGGCTGCCAGAGGCAGGGCAGAAGACCCTCTCCTCCTCCAGATGACCACGCACACACAGAGCACAAAAGATGAAAACTTGTATATAAGACAGGTTTTCTTTCCCCATGGCTCAGAGGCAAGTACAGAAAAATGCATACTTCTCTAACTAAGGCTGTCCAGGGTTGGTTTACTAACAGTCATTTAATCTCTAGGTTAAAATCTACAGGTTTAGATCTCTAAAAAAATCTCTAGAACAAATTCATCTTTTCAGGCAAAACACAGCTGATCCTTGAACAGTGAAAAGACAAGCTGACTGGCTGTATAACTGCAGCTGAACAATAAGCTGGCTAAAGGAAAGGTTTATCTCAAGGTATCACTTTTCAAGCCCACAGCTTTAAAGAAGGCTGCTTAGCATGAAATGCTGGAGGAACTGAGTGTGAGACCACAACCAGTTCTTAGCCCTGGGGTGTCATGAAGCCTTTGAGATATTGAGGGAACTGCCTTTGGTCCATGGAAAAATTACTAACATAGCAAGAAGGAGATAGACTGCCTGAATATGAGTATTTGTTCTCAGCTGGTAGCAAAGGAGAGAAGTTTTTGCAACTGAAAGAAATTCAAACAGAAGAAAAAAATGAACAGCAAACAAAAGCAACACTGGTCAGTTCATTCTGGCAAACATCAGGCTGCAATTCTGTTGCCAATGTCAATGTATGACATGCTGTGTAGCTATAAATTTCAGTTGTGTTTGAATAAACACCAGCATATAGAATAGCTTTGGGTCTGCCTAGCGCAGTCTATCTGCAGGCAGGCCAGAATTGCTATGTTTCTTCATCTGAATTACCCCAAAATTAAAAGTTTAGTTGATCTCAAAAGCGCACGTACCTGCAATCCCTTGTAGCAGCCCACAGACGTTAAAGATGCTTTTCTTCATAATACTCTGCACACACATAGTAAAGACAGACACAAATGCCACGGTGCAGAGAATCATTATTCCCATGGCTAGGAAAATAGCGGTTGCCTGCCAGAACCCACTGGCAATCTCACTGAAGTTTTCAGCGTAAGGACCGCAGAGCGTGTCTCGTCTGGAGAACTGCATGTGGGAGATCCTGGTGCAGCGCCCGTAGATGCCCAGCGTTGGACGGTAGGGCTCCTGCGACCCCCCCGTTCTGTTGTCCACCTCCTCGGGGCTGGAGGGCTTGGCTTTGCCAATCAGCCAGTCCGCACTCATGAAGGCAATGAGCTCTGCAAAAGCCACCACGATGCTCAGGAGGGTCCACAGCATCGACCGACACGTCACAATGACATGACACATATTGATGTCCAGTGCTTGTGAGCAGTGCAGCACACTTAAAATCCAGATGCAATGGAGAAAAAAATTAAATTAAAAAAGGAAAAAAGGGCCCTAAGAAAATGACTGTGGCTGCTCTGCCTACTTTCTCAACTCTCTCACAAAGGCCAAGATGAAGCTTCTCAGGAGAGAAAGTGAACAACCTCAAGTTTTGCAAGCAGTGCAATCATTTGCTCTCCCTGTTTAGTTCTTCCTTTTTTCTTTCTGAGACGCTGAGCTCTGAAGTATGCTTTTCTTTCTTAATATTCATACTGGCACATGACACTGCAGGTCGGTGGGGGAGGCTACAAGGACTGCCCACTGTTTGACATCAGGCACCTACAAGAAAAGAGAAAACACATCATCAGTGNTCTAACAAGGGCTGGTCAAACAGAGCCTGCTGGAAACCTCCCTGATTTGTTACAAGGGAGTAATTAATCTCCTTCCCACTGCTGCCAGTACTTACAGTATCTGCTGTGCCCTATCCCATGGTGGATGTTTGTGAAACACTTAGCAAGCAAAGGTCTCAGTAACACCCAGTGGTCCCACCCACTCTTACCACCACACCCCCATCATCTTCTTCTGGTCCAGATTACCNTTCACAGATGTGCAGCTCCTGCCTTCACTTTGGGGAGGCAGCACAGCCTGTCTTTGGGACACAGGCTGAACACAGCTCCACATGCCATGGGCACCTAGGTGCAACGGGCAATGAAGGAACCTTGTTCCAACCTTCTGGGTTTTTGCTGACTGCAGCTGAGCTGACGCCGCCTCAAGAAGAGGTGAACAAGATTACAGCTGCAGAGAGCTCACCCTGTGATGTGGTGACCCCTTTGAAGCCTGGATTTTGCAAGGAGTGGCACCTCCCTTGGTTTGGGATCAAGGTTTGTGCTAGTGTTTCAGGAAAATGTCTGCCTGCAGGTATGTCACACACCTCATCTTGAACTGCTGCCAGCACTGGCAGCCTCTTGTGACTTATGCCATTGTAAACAGGAATCTGTGGAAAAGCACCCCAGTCACTACCGAGGGGCCAAAAGCCCCAGTCAGAGGGGTTGCCAGTCAGTGTTGAGCTTCCTAACTCCCTTCAATTCCCCTCCTCCACAGCCCTTTGTATGCTTCGACTGCAGCAAAATGTTCCCCAGGGCTTTCCCCAAGCCATTATACTGCCTTTCAACAGTGGCTGATGACATTCCCAGAGTTACACTTATCTTAGTACAAGAGGCAGAGATCACTATTCTTCCAGCCCCTACCCAAATATTGGCCTCAAAATAACAAACAGGTCATCCCACACACCTCTGCTCTTGAACTAAAACAGTGTTGCCTGAAAGCAAGGGTGGGAGCAGGAAATGCCCTCATGTTACCCCCTCCATGAGGAGAATATAGCACTTGCAAGTTTTCCTCACCAAACCCCAAATACTGACACTGAACTGGAGGCAAGAGTAAAGAACCAGATCTGGACCTCACTGCTGTGCTGCTGCCATCACCAGATGCCAGAAAAACAGGCATACCCAATATTTTTTTTAGGTTTATCGTGGGGTTGGCATTTAATTTCTTAGGAATTCTGAGTTGGGTGGTTGACTAGTACTCGTGTGGAATATAAAATGAAATATACGCATGCAACTTCACACATTCAAAATTTCATCCAGAAATTTCTACTCCCTCCTATATTAGAAATTATGAATCATCTGCAAGATTTCATCCAGCAATTTCTACTCCCCCCCGTTCTAGTTGTAACAAATAATCTAGATCTGCAGATTCCTTTAGTATAAGAGGCTTAAAGCTGATGTGCCAACAACAGAATTTGTCTCCTGTAGTTCAGTGTTAGGGCATTGCCTTAAAAGAGGGCTTTTAGACATAGTGAGAAAACAGTTCCAATAATTTTCCATTTTGGAGGGGGGAGAGCATGAAGTTTTCAAGCAACCTGACATACTAATGACTTGAATACACCCTTTGTAATAACAGAGAACTGAAGTGTCAGCCTGCCAAAAAAACTTAATTTGCTCAGTATTTCCACTTTAAATAATGACTGGAATGTAAGAAATGTCCACTACAAACCTATATTCTTCTGATGTCATCTGCACGATTAAAGAGAATTTAATTGAGAATGTCTTTATTTTTTAAAAAGAAGCCCCCAAAAGCTCTAAAATCTGTATTTTTCTGCAAGAATTGCACCCGTATGAACTCCTTATCTTTGTAATTCCAGGATTTTCAGTGAGATGGAAGGGACATAAGAGCTGAACACCCGTAATGGCTATTACTTTTGACTCTGTACCACTGGATATAAAATACTGTTTATTGAACACAGGTGAAAACAAAGTTCATTTTTACTTAGGTAGGTGGAAATTCTAGATGAACACTGGCAGCCATAAAAATACGTCACTGATAACAAACATGGGATGCTAAACTAGAAGACCAAATCACGGGGTTCTTTCCTAACTGAAATGTTAGCAAAATTTTAAGACAGTGTCTCCAAAAAAGTGATGAGAAGCATGAACAAAACAGCTTGTCTAAAGCTGACACGGAGGTCACCTCACATCTCAGGAGTTCACTTCTCCATTGTGCAACTAAGGGAAACTTTGCAGCATCTCACAGTGAGGTAGTAGATGTCATTGAGAACTACAATTCAATTGAAAATATGTCCATTTTGAACAAAACCTGTACAATTTCCCTAGATAATGAGTATTTTATACTGGTGCAAAACATATCAAGAGCCAAAACACATACCAATGTACCCTTATCCATGGGAGAACTTCTGCATAAAATTTTTCTTGCACTACAGACGTGTTGAAAGGAGACCACCACTTACCTGAAAGTTCTTTTTGTCAGACAGACAAAAACATATGAAGTTGGATGGTGAGTACAGAGGAGGGGCATAGGCATTTCTTTCTGAGACTTAGTAAGGAGAGACTGCAGATGAAGTTCTGAAGACAAGTTCCAGCTCAGCCACATTTATTTAAATATCTTCCTCCCAACCTCTTCTACCTTTTCCTTCCACAACCTCCTCCCCCCTTTGGCTTTCCCAACGAACCTAACAATCTCTCATGTGGCTCCAACAATGTTTGTGCTATACATGGAAGCCTTTCCAGCTACAGGCTGTGCTAAATAACTGTGCTTCATGAAGCTTCACTCTGCTCACCCCCTGCTTTTTTTTTTTTTCTCCATTTTTGCTCAGCAGAAACTCAAACCAGGCCCTTGCAAGGCTGAAAACTAGCTGTTTATTCTTCCTCTCAGTTTCCCATCCCTCAACAAGTTTTTTCCATGACAGAACCGTATGTTCTTCACAGCACGCCACCCAGCATCCACTTCTGACCGACTGTCAAAATATTTGCTTTGACAACTCAAATTCAAAATACACAATGTTTTTTTAACCCTTTTGGTATTAACTCATTGCAAGTAATTCTCGCTGAAGAAGCAGATTACAAGAAGTAGCCTCATCCCTTAGTCATTTGGGCCTCCCCCTATTTTTACTACTGCATTCAGTCACACTGGTTTGGAAGAAGGCCATCCATGCTGGGAAAGAGCCCTGCACAGCAAGTGCCCCCATGAGCCACACACCACAGCAGTACGAGGGTCTTGGCAGTGCCATTCTGGCCCACCATATAACCCACATTCCCAGTGTGGACAGCACAGCTCTTGGATGGGTCAAAACTAAACCTTCAGCCTCATTTACCTTGGCTACCAGAACCATGCTCATAAGTCATGCTCTGCATTAAGTGAAGTCTAACACAGTGAAAAGATGTCCACGAGAACATCAGATCCTCAAAGCATCCAAAGAGAACAAGAGTTCCCAAATGAAAAATTCTTTTGGTTGTTTTAAACTAACAAATCAATCCAACTTAAAACATTGGTAAAACTTTCAGATTCAATTTTGACAACCAGATACACTGCCTCCAGTCATACTTTCACATCTCTAGCTAGGAGTATTCAAATGCTGCCTTTTACTATATGCCTATGTTCAAGGTATATAAGCAACATCTATTTTTTTGAACTAGATAAAAAAACAAAATTGCCTCCATTTTACTTATGCTGCCAAAAACAGAAAGTGAGAAGCTTATCCAAATTATAATATTTGAATTAAGGTTTTGATTTTGAAGACGTTGAGCTGCAGGGTTTTGCTTTGGCATACCAGGCAGATAGAAAGGAACAGCTGCAAAGTTCAAATCTGAGTCAATCACATACCACAGCTGTTTATTTTAAAAAGGTGTCCAACAAGCAGTGTCCAAGAGAACCACAAGTACCTTGCAGAACAATGTTATAGCCAGTCCTTCATGCTCCCCTTATGATTTGACTCAAGTCAGAGGCTTAGACTACGATCAGCTTTCGCCCTTTCCAGCCTGGTTCTGTAAGCTCAAGAGTGAGAATAAATCATCTTTAGATAAGTGGCTTTTGGCTTGGCTTAAGCAAACAGCTGAATGGAAGGCCACACAGACTGCTGAAGCCATCCTGGTTTATAAAATAAATCCAAGCACAGTTAGACATTTTCTTCTAAAGTTTGTTGGGGTCCAAAGTACAACTGCATAGAGGAGTTTCTAAATCTTGTTTACTATACACAAGCATGAGCATCTCATAACCCAAAATGTGCAAATCTTGGAAGCCTGGGTTCTGCTTTCTCTGGAATGTTGTTCATTAGCAGTTATAAAATCTTTGAATATGCTTTGAACTATGAGGGTGGAAGTGGCTCCTATTTGTGTTGATGTTGACTCACGATTTAAAACAAACAGAAAGAGGCTCACACACTAAGACTCAATTACCTCAAGCTGACCCCCACCCAGGTTGACATGAGCTCCCACTTTAAAAAGCTTCCATCCTTAGGTGTCATTGGACAAGCAAACTATTCAATTGTGAGCTCACCCTGCCTGGCAGAGTGAGGCAGCCATCAAACCACTGACGTAAGAGGGACTGCACCTAAGACAATGTGGTATGAGCACTAGAGATTGTTCATTTTCTGGATAAGTGATAAATGTTGGTAAATAAACTTCTCCTCCCACTCGGTCCTCTCAGCATTCTTACAGGAACTGCTGTTCAGGAGGAGATGGCAGGTTTCTGCCAACTTCCCTGCAGTCTTCAAAGCAGCAGAGCAGACACCAAACAGCATTTGTCAGGAGATAGAAAGGTGTACCTCTGCATTTCTATACCCACACACTTAGAGGTGACTTGCAAATGTAAGATGAAGTACATTCATCACACTCCCCTATTACAAGAGAACAGCGACAAGGATTAGTACTTCAGGAAAGACCAGTTGTCCCAAATGGTTTGGTGTAGGCTCTCTCTGCAGACCACAAGGAGCTCTGCTGGCACTGGTTTCTGATAAGCACTGCATACTCACCACAGGAAGCACCTGGACCAAGAAGAGGGAAGGACACTCATTGTGTCCTTGTTTTGTTTTCTAAATGTAACATATTTCAAAGTGATCAAAAATATTCAGTGTCAGATAACAAAATAGAAGAGGTGCTTTAAAGCTGAAGTGGTTGCACAAGTTCAGAAAAATAGCTGAGAATAAGCAAAGGATTCTCCATTCACCTACGTATTTTCATCAATTATTGCCAACCTAAACAACATTCCAGAACAGAGCTTTTTACTTGAAAACAAAGAGCAAAGTTTTGATTAGTCTTCACTTGTGAATTAAAGAAAGTGAATATTTGCTTATTTCATGAATATTTAATTATTATAAATCTGCACAGGCATATTAGTGAGTGTATTATTGTGACAGGTGGCTGACAATACATCAGACTAAACAGATGAATTTCACTGGTAATGGAAAGAATGTAGACTCATGATGCATCATGTCTTGTTCCTGCTGGCACAATGTAAGATTTGAAATGGAAAACAAAAATATTTTTCAAAATAGTCAAAACTCACTGAAGTATCCTAATCAAAACCCTATTTCCTTGTCTTTCCTCGGAATTACCCTGTTTACTTCAGCCTCTCCCTAACAGAGGAATGTAGATATAAAAATTTAAACTAAACTATCCATCATGGGCCCAAATATTATGTACACCAAGTGAAAAATAAATGTATAGAACAAAAGAAAATAATTCTGACAGTGACTATTGGTCTCCTGAAGCTGGATATGATGTTTATTCAATTCCATCTTGCAAATGCTATGGAACATGCCATCTAATTACAGGTGGATTTGTTTCTAGAATACATCACTGTAAAAGAAACAAATATAAAAGTTCTTTCCAACTTAAAAAAAAAAAAAAAAAACGCAGTTGAAATG
>VYXF01005569.1:40697-51204 GCA_013397295.1 Polioptila caerulea | reverse complement strand
ACTATTCTTTTTCTGACCTCATTAAAAGCCATGGCAAAACTCCCACTGACTTTAATGGGGCCAATACTTCACTGAAAAATCACTACAAGAATGAAAGTTTCCAAATTTCCAGACCAACTGCAGGGGAAGTTTAAACGCAGAACTCATTTCCCTCTTCCCTCATCCAGACAAAACTTTGATTATTGCCCCCCCACTAAGAGGAGATCAAGCTAACTCAGATTTCCAGCATTGCCTCTGAAGCACAAATTCTCAAGCAGGAGATTTGTTCCATTGCTTTGTATTTATTGACTTACAAAATTCCTTAAATGTGCAGCCATTACGTTGTGTTTTGAAAATTTACTTGGGATCTTTTGTAATTCCAAAATTTATTAAAGCCTACAATGTTAAAAAAAAGCTAATGTGTGGTATTTCTGTTGTTGCATCTCAGGAGAAAATTACACATCACATCAAAAATCATCACTAAGGGAGCAATCTTGGCTACAATTAGTGATAGTCTAACTGCTCAGGAATTTACCAACTGGGAGCAGAATCATTTTCCTTTCCTAGTCTGAATCTTCAGTAGCTCACTGAAGTCTCAATCTTCAAAAGTCTCATCTGAAGCCCCCTTTCTTGGTTACACACATTATCATATATGCAAGCAGATGCAAATATTCGTTATGTTGGGATTATTTCATACAACTCTTAACTAGAGCTCCTAAAAAAACTAGAGCTCTGATTAAAAAAAAAAAAAAAAGGGAGGTTAGGAGAAAAATGGGAATCAGAAGGAAGGAACTACTAATATTTGGTAGTAACAAATCCTTGCTATTTTTATATAAAGGATTTTTTTTACTTAAAAAGGAAGCCAGACTATGGCTATTTAAATAGTTAATAGTGTGTGCATAAGCTAGAGCTTGAGATGAAAACCACATGGAATCTGCGCTGATTGTAAAAAACAGTTCACTCCTATGAGTTCATTGTGACAGATTTGGAACTACTCTTAATAATTTATTAGTATTGTACTAAGATATCTATCATACTAATACATTTGTTATTGTTTAATATGAGACTAGTGAGAAAAACAGGCAGGAAAGGAAAGAGTGACTCAGTTGTGACACTTCTCAGCAAACTCTAGGGAATTGCTTACTAAAAAGACAATACTAGCTCAGGAAAAGCCTCACAAACACAGCAGATCAAAGACCTGAGGACTGTTTCGGAAGGAACAGTCTTTCAAACTGGAGGGAAGAAAAGCTGTTCTAGACAAACAAGCTTTAGAGAAAGACACCTATGGGATGTGCCTATTGAAGTTAGGCCAACATGGAATACCTTACTGGGCTCCTCATTTGCCCTTAGACAAAGCAGACAGCCCTGCAAATAGCCTTGGTTCCTTGAATGAAGGAAACACCACTTCAGTTAATTCCCTAAAGGAAACCACTGCAGTATCTCCTTTTGCATTTGTAGCTCTGCTAGCAGAACAACCACAAAGGTTGCGGCTCTCTGGCCTGTCTGAACACCCAGGGGTGGGTCATTCTTCTGCTGAGACGAGATCCAAGGCTGTAGACACAAGGACTGACCTTTGCGAGCAGGAAGAACCCAGAGGTGTTTGCACTGTTACTCACTGCAAATGCCTGCAAACAATCTTCTACGTCAGTCCTTCCAGATTGCTGCTAGCGGGAAGGCACCGCACAGGTATCGACTGCTCCCCAGACTCATGACGTGTAACACTCCCACAGTAAGGAAAGGACACACTTCTGACACAAAAGGATCTTTGCTCTTTGGATCCAAGGCACACAGCTCAAGCAAACTTCCTGCTACGACAGCAGTGACTGATGAGATGGAGAACCTATCTTGTCACAAAACGTACAAAATCATTCTTGTTCCTCTAAATTCAAACTGAAAGTGAAACATTCTTCAAAAACAATCAATACAGACAAGCAGCTCAGCACAGTGATGCATAAAACGTGTGTACATTACAGGAACACCTTTACTGTGAATTTTTATTGTACTTGAAATGAGAAGAACCATGAGTAGTGGCTCAAGTAAGTGAAAAGGGATCTGTGATGGATCAGAGCTGCCATGTTTCTATGCTGGCAAGTATGTCTGAAATATCAGAGCACCACATATAACAGTAAATTTGAAAAGAGTGCACAAAAAACCTTTTATCCAGGAAAAGGCAAAGTACTCAGACACTGGCAAGTTTCTGTGTCCATCAACTAAATGCAAGCTATAGTTGTTATTAATGGTTAAGCTCTTGACTGTGGCCAAAGAGAAGAACTGAAATATTTTCAATACGGCATATTTCATTGATCAATAATTACAGGAATGCTGTGTTCAGTTGGGATCTCTAAAATGGAAGCTCACTGCAAAGAGCTTGCAAAAATCTAGACTAACAGCTGAAATTCTGGAAATCTCATTTCAGAGCAAGAAGCAAAAATAAACACATTATTTATTTTAGCAATTGGATTTAATTCTAAAGCCAAGATTGAAAATACTTCTACAAGTTGAGCCATGTGCAAAATTCTGGGCTGTTTTAATGCAGTTTGACTTGCTAGACTAGATAATACTAACAGTCTTTTTCTGCCCTTAAAATGTACACAATCACAAAAGTTAATAACTAATGAATGTTTGTAGAAACTGAAACTGAAAAGGGCTTGGGGGGGGGGGGGGGAAGTGCGTCTTTCTCAGCTTCAGATTCACAAAAACACTGTCATGCCTCTGTCTCTGACGTTATGTGGTTTGTGTCACAGAAATATTCAATGGTGTAAACTAAAACTGGACCTGTGTGAGGATATGCGTATAGGTCTGGTAATGATCCATTTTACTGCCATATAAATACACAGGCAAAACAAAAGGAAGAAAGTGCAAATAATGTACCCAGTGCTCCAGATGAGATGTTCCTCATTCATGTAATGAAGTCTGCAGCAATACTGTGAACCGAACCCAAATGCTGCTACTAGAAACCCTAAAACTTTGGGGATTTAATTTACTCTGCAGTGTCCTGCACTGTGCCAGACACTTTTCTTGTCATCCTTCAAACACAAACCTCAGCTATTCCTGTGTCACTCTGAATCTCTAGCCCTGACACACCACATGCAGCTGTACTTTTCCTTCTCCACAAAGGAGGATTGTGGACATGGTCACATCTCCAATAGTGACTTTGATTTTCTGCTCACTGAGAAATAGTTTAGGGATCAAACTGCAGTTTTTTCCTACAGTATCCACTGCTGAAACAGGCAATTACCACAGCAACATGTCACAACAGCTGCAAAGAAATTCACCTGTAAAGAAACAAACTTACCTCTATGGCTAGCTTTCTCCACTTGTGCTTCTGAGAGAAACATAAACTTACTCATAACATCTGTAGCAGATGATTTCCTGAATGTGTACCTCATTGAAGAGGATGAAGGTACAGATACTCACAGGTCCCACTAGATTGTAGAGAGTGGATTTACTTCACGACAGACCACCTTTTTACATATTGGGTTGGTTAGTTTCTTTCAGTTCCCATTAATCCTTTTGAAAGCAAATCCATTCTACAGCCTGGTGGGAGGGTAACATCTGATTGTACTGTTGCCAAAAGGTGAAAAGTTCTTGATTATGTCTTTCCCACTGGGAAATGCAAATAAATCAAAATGCATATCTGAATATCTCGCAAGGAATAGACAGATAATTATTACTAGGCAAAAAGTCCCCGCACACTACAAGCTTTATGGAAATCTGTCTGCTCTGTAAGTTTCAAACATCTAACTGAATTCTGAAAATGATCTTTAAATATAAGATTATCTATTATATCTCCTAATTGCATTTCAATTTCTATGCAAGCATAGAATTTCATGGCAAAATTAAAAGTACGGTACAAGAAACAGTTTCATTAACTGTCCATCACAGAAGTTGCTGTTTCAAACCAATTCTAAACAGTGCACTCATTGCATTCTGTATGTTGGTATTGACTATTACTAGCATTAATTGGTTCTTTAAAATACATGGTTGCAAATTATAAATTTTATCTTCTGTTTCCTGATAAATGCTCTCCTAAAAACCAGCATTTCATCAGAGGCAAAATTATTAATGAATAAATCATTAACAGCATGTATAAAGCTGAAAAAAACCCAAATGGTCATTCAGACTAGACATGTACTTAAACTTTTTAGAATATTACTCAGAATTTTGTACCATGACTTCCCAATTTGGGACAAATGTCCCAGTTTTGTAGTTGCACATTTACCTTTATCTCAGGTGAATAGGACATGCTCTTTTGCCAGTCTTTCTCTATTTGGTTATGTTAAGATTGTAGAATTAAAAGTTCAGATAATGCAATCAAATAAGCAAAACCATTTCAGCCTAAACTGGAATATACTGAACAAACCATATTTTCTCTGATTTTTGGTTTGTTTGTTTTTTTAAAGATGCCTCTCTCACTTTTGAGCTATAGAGTTATGTGATGTCCAAAGCACCAAGGGAGAGAAAATAAAGAAAATAAATAAAAATGGACTACACAGAGAGGTCAAAAACATGCAGGTAGAAAGACCAACATCATCATCTGTAAAACAGGCTTGGGGACAGGGAGGTTGAGTTTTTTTCCTAGTGAAGCACTGCTTAATGTACTGAAATGTTTTCCAAAGACTGCTACCCGTTACAAAGCTCCAGATCTCTGACAACATGTAAAATCTTGCTGTCTGACACAGCTGAAGTTTTTTGTTGTGCATATGTGTGTGCATATATATAGTACAAAAAGCCTGGCAACATTCTATCCTTCCAAAATAATTTTACTGAATCAGGAGATTTATCTATTTTGACAGATAAAAGACTAAGGACACCGAAATTCTTATTTTATTTAACCACCAGAAATACTTCTATAAAAGTTAAACTTCAAAAATTATCATCTCAAAGCTTTAAGAAAAAAACATATACTGTAATAAATTCCACAAGCCACTGAATAAATCAAACAGGAAGTGAAACAGCTTCAATGCACACCCAGTACCCTGATAGTCTCCCAGCACAGCTGGATGAATGGTGTCTACGACACTTGCAGATCACCAGTTTGGCACCTTTTGTGCCAAAATGGCACAATAGGCTCCCCTTTTTAACTTCATGTCAGAGAATATGATTCTACAGAAAACTGGAAATAAAACTCATTAAACTGTGTTCACTGAATTCCATCTTTAGAAAAAGTAAGGGATTGTTTCTTTTGGAATATTGCTTATATTTTACAATTTAATTCATTGTCTAGAGTAAGAGCTGACAGGTGTTTTGCATAGGATAAATTCCAAGAATACAGTGGTTGGTGTACACTGCATTTACTTGACTAGGGTAAACCAGAACTTACCAAGGTAAAAACCAAAACCCAAACAGGCTGAGTGAAGACTTTGAGTCCTTGCTTTTGTAAGCTTCTGTAATCACTTTTTCCCTGAGCTGTCATAATGGCAGGAGTAACAGAAAAGAAGCTCTCAAAGCTTTTTGGTGCAGCCTGGTCTATTTGCAGCACAGCCAGAATAAAAGATTTAACCGGACTGACTCACTATTTGGATAATGATCTCATCTGAACTGAGCTGTGAAAATACCAATTTGCTTGAAATGACATAACTGCTGTTGCAAAATCTAGATTCCTCAGTAGCTCTCCTAGAGAGAAGGCTTTGTTGTAAGACAGACGTGAGAGGCTCTTCAAGCAGCTGGTCCTGGGGATGTGCCCAAAGGCCAGTTGGTACATGTGCACAGCCAGGTCAGAGCTGCCAGCAGTGCTGCAGCAGCCTCCTGGCAGCAGCCAATCTTCTCACAGCTGCAATTTGTGCTCTGTGCTCTTGCAGGTTCTGCCCTTGTAGGGCCAAGATCCACATCAAATGCTCGCCTTTGTGTTTGGAAAAACTCAGCATGCACCAGGCTTTGATGGTGAAGCCATCACCACCAGCTTCGTTGCTGGTGTTATCTGCACTGAACATGATGCCTGTTTTGCAGCATTATTTTAAGATGTTGCCTGAGTAATTCTGGATAGAGCACAAGAAAAAATTGCTTTCACCCAAATTCACAGAAAATTCCATTATCTCTGGACTGGAAGAGATATACACAGATTGGTGCAGGAGATGCCACAACTGGGCAATTGTGTTCCTCTGTGTTCAAGGTGTGTGTCATTCAAGACACATTCACATTTGTTTACCATGCAAGTTCTTCCCAAGAAAGGAAAGAACTACTTTGTTCTTTTTTTACTACATTCAAAATCTGCTATTCTACTCAGGAAAAGGGAACACAGAAAGCAGAAGATATTAGATGGCGAAGTTATCCCTTTTTATTTTTCTTTCGTAGTACAGTCCTGCTAAACACTTATTTTTGCACAGTTTCAAAACCTAACTTAGGGTGATTCCTGTCCTATAAGCAATATTTTTATTTGCTCATCATGATCATGACCTTGGCAGTGTGATTTAAGACTTCTGAGTCCTTACAGCTGTACCGAACTCTCCAACGCTTTTACAAAATACAAGAATTACAAAAGAAGAGCACCAGTATTCACTGCAGAGTGTTTAACAAATTATCAGAAAAACCCTAAAGGAGAGTCTTAGTTCTTTTACCCAGGATATGCCCAGCAGCTTGTCTCCCAACTGCAGGCTGAAATAAGAAACTGCAGAAACTGTACAGTAGCATTGCACTGGAGCCAAAAACTGCTTGCAGCATGTGCACACACCCCAGTTCTCTGTATTCCACAGACACTGTCTTGTATGCAAGAGGGCTTAAAAACAGTTGGAACTGCAATGAAATACGCTGAAAGAACAAGAATGCACACAGCTCCTTTCCCCAAATGTGGAAAATCTTCTGTGTACTAGATTTCAGGTTTTTTTATGACCTGCTACAACAAGATCATATAAATGGTCTAGTTGGTTGGTTTGTAAACAAACAAACAAACATGACAGGTTAGGTTAGATTAGATGTGTCTGAAATGTAAAATTAGAATGCTGGTCACAGTCATTCACAGTAAAACAGTCCTCTCCCTTGTTTTCAAACTCATAGTTTTGTTTAAGGGTTTCTTTTTTTTTACAGGAAGCTATAAAAAGAAACAATAAGCAGAAAGTACTTAAACCACAAGCAAATGCAAGGAAGAGATAAGGTAAAATACTAAAAATAAATCTGGAGCAGTTGCAAGCTGGTGAGGAAGCAAAGTAACAGTAAAACATCCATGTCTTTATGCAAATACAGTTAAAAAGAAAATAAATAAATAGGAACCAGCTGGTGAGAGGAAGAGCATGGTGGAACAAAGCACACTACAGGAATGAAAACACAGGCTGTTACAATAACCTGTACAGGAAAGCTGCATGCATAAGAGAAGGTCAGTGCAGTATTACTGTAATCAGAGACAATACCAGTGTGCTAAAATATAAGAAGAGGAACAATAGGAATGTTGGACATTCCACTGTACCTGTGTGGAGACTGACAGCTCGTTCATACTCCAAGAGCCTGGCTGCTGACAGCCAACTCAGAAAGCCTGTGCCATTCCCTGAGAAAACCCAGCAAGACATCTCAGCAGCACCACCACCAACTTCTTGACAACCCTGGAGCAAAAACAGTCTGACTGACCTGGGGAAGGTCTGGCACAAGAAGGAGTCCTTGTGCCTTACAGATTCTTTTCAACGCTCACCAGTACAAAAAAAGTGACATTACCACAAGTCTTATAATACAAATGTTAAATGATTACATAGGAAAAGTGATACTGAATTTTATAAGAAGCTGTAAAAGAATGGCAGATAATTTAAATGTGTACAAAAGAATGGTCAATCACTGTTCAACCTTTGGAAACTCCTGGGGAATTTGTAAAACTAAGTTTTATATAAAAGACTGAAATTTATCAAACAGCAGTAACATTTCAATATTGAAGAAGGTAGTGCTGGAGGGTAAAAAAATCAACTCCTACGCAAATAAGACCAAGAAACAGGAAACCTATGAACTCTTATAAGCAATTCCCTTAAATCCAAAAAGAACATGAGATTATGGAAGTTAAGTCTAACCTTTTAGCGGACTGTTTCTTTAGAATAACATGCTAAGCCCCAAAGCTTAAAATACTACTTCTCTAGGAGGAGAACACCAAGAAGAGTCTTCAGGCATGTAGTGATCCCTCTGTGCAATTTAAATTATATTTGGTCTCCTGAAAACACTATCAAAAAATGCACAGAAGAATGCTGCTGAAGACAACTTGAGTTATACTAAATCTGGATACATCATCTCATTTTCAAAGCCCAAATAATGCAGTTTCCTAAGGGTAAGCTACCATTGAAAGTCTTCTAACTGAGGGATCACAGCCTTCAAGAGCTCTATACAGCTGCTAAGATTAACAGAAGTTTCCCTTCATTCTGCAGAGTCATGCCCTGAAGATCATGATGAGCAAATCCTAAAAATATTCAGAAAGCTGGAATTACTCTATGCTTTTTTTTGAAACCGTCCAAAACCAAGTGTCTAGCAGCACTGCACTGAGAAAAATAATGTTGACTTGTTCATTCCCTCATTTGCTTTCTAAGACAGCAGAGAAAAAATCCCATTCATTTAGGTTTGTTGGCAGTATACTTATGTACACTTATCACTCATGAATAAGCAATTATTTTATAAGACAAATGAAGGACGCAAACAATTAATAGAGAAAACCTCAATTTGCCTTTTTTCCCCTCCCTGTCTTGGTAGACCTAAGTTGTATTTGCATGAATAGCAAAAAACTGAGGATACTGCACATTTTTGAAAAGCATGTGTTTGTAAGATTATACTATACCTCGGTTGATTGAGGTAGCATACAAAGAACACAGTTTAAAAAAAAAAAAATCATATTTAACTTGATAAAATTAGCATTAGCATAGAGCAGATTTTTAGGTCTGACAATACTAAAATACATCTAAATTAATTCAAAGTCATGCTCCACTACAGTTTCACAGGGAGAAACTGTTATTCCTATACACATAAACTGTTATGGATGCTGTCAAACTGATGCTGTGTGAAAACTAGACAGAGAGAAAAAGGAGAATACATCCCACCCACTTTTTCCTCTTGCCACAAAAGCAAGAAATTGAGGCCCATTTCTTTCCAACAACAAAATTCAGGCAACGCTCTCTGAGGAGGAGTGATGGGGATGTGTATTTTGTTTTACTTAAAAAAAAAAAAAAAAGTGTTAGATACATTCTGCAGATGTATAGATATATTCATTCATATTATTACTTAGCTTCTAGTAAAAATTGTGGCTTAAAGCACAAAACAAATACAGACTATGATACTGATCTCTGAGCTGGTAAAATGCTTTCATGTGCCCACCAGAATATTAAGACACAAATCCCTCTGGTTAGTGACATTGTCTGAATTCAGTTCCCAGAAGAAAGTATTACAGAACACTAAGGCTCTAGACATATCAGACTTCTCAACTACAGCAAAGCTTTTGAAACAGTAAATAAGTTTGCATAGATTTTTTTTTTTTTCCTCCTGCACAGAAACATTTCGCAGGATATTGTAAATGTTAAGTACAATTTAAAAATTCTAACTTGTCAACAGTTTATGAAGTCATCATTTCCATGAGGCTTGCCTTGCTACTTGATTACAGGAACAAAAGCTTCTTTGGACACTAAACACACGTCTACAACAGTAATCTTAGAAACAAAATAACAAAATGACTCAGTTACTATGTTTTCACTTAGATCGGATGGTATTCGGGAAGTGAAACTGATTACTAATCATCTGAGAGAGCCCTTGAAACGATGAGTGACCTTTTAAAAGTTCAGAAGAATAAACATGCAACATGAAATCACTGGGAAACAGCTTCTTAAAGAAAACAGGTAATGAAGAAACTTAGTTGAGAATGAATGCATATCTGACACATCCTGACTTCAATGTTTTGAACCCAACAAGGCTGAGCACCAGCCCTCTCCAGAAAGCTTGTCCTTCCCCTTCACAAATAAAACCCATGCTTACATTATATTCACATCGACCACAGATGCTGTTTACAGCAGAAGAATACCTATGTAAAAAAATTTCATGTGCTGTGTTGCCCTGTTGTGAGCTCAGACAGTAGTTTACACTAAGTCCACCAAGCAGCCATCAGAACATACAAACCCTTAGGAGTTTTCCAAAACTGCATTTGGAAAAGACAGTAAAAAAAACAAAACAGAGTATGCTAAAACTGATTAAATCAAAGGTTACCCTTACAACCTTTCACTGTATGCAGACATGATCTTTAGTAGAGAAATTCAAGGGGCATTCATGTAGAGGAATTCAATTTATTGAAACAGGAGTCAGTGATTGGACCTCCCTAGAGTAATTGCATATCATAAACACAATGAACTAGAAGCCTATCAAGGGCTATGAATTAACTAATATCAATGAGATTAACTAAGGAAAAAAGCTAATACGATACTGATGCACTTTGAAATAGCTATGCTGCTTTCTCAGCTAGAATTAGTACATGAGAATTAGATAATCTTTTGCTATATCTCAAGAATGTATGTATGTCCTCAGATGTCCAGAGAGTTGCAGATAGAGAGATCTGGAATGTTTCTGGCAATGGAAAAAAAAAGAGAGG
>VYXF01005569.1:21809-40636 GCA_013397295.1 Polioptila caerulea | reverse complement strand
GGTATTGCCTAAAAGTACAACATAAACTAGCATGAAATGAAAAAAAGATAACATTCAATGAGGGCAAGTAGCAAGAAAGAGAAGTACATAAATACAGACTGCAGAACAGCTAGCAGTACTATAGAAAAGGAAATGAATGTAAAATGGGTCACAAAAGAATGACAAGAGGACAAAAGCAAAACTAAAATGTTCTAATTCAAAGATGTGTTAGTACTCCCACCAAAACACAGAAAGTAGTGATTACATGCACTTTCAAAGCAGACAGTTTCTTGCTTAACATTTCAGCAAAATATGTGGAGATGACAAGAGAGATCAGAGGACAGCAACAATGGCCAGAAGTCTTAAAAATGTGACAGGAGGGAAGATACGAGAAGCCTTAATTCCTATGAAAGAGTAGATAGGATATTAACTGAAGTGATATAGAGAGGATCCTAGAAACAGTTCTGGTTCACAATTAGTCCAGAAACCCTCCACAGATTAACGTTTTATCCAACAAACAATTTTGACCTTAAACACAAAACAGAAGCCTATATGGGTAGTTGTAAAAACAACTGCAGCACTGAATAGAGCCGTAAGAAAACATTATGGAACAGAAAAAAATCTGTGTAGGGTTACCATTAAAAAAATCTGTATAAAGATTTTCTCTACCTTTCTTCCAGTTTCAAGTTTCAGCAAGAGCTATGAAAGCAGCTGTGGCTGGGGTAAGCTTGAATGGCTGGACAGAAATGTGGTAAGAATTTCAGGGTGAACTGAAAAGAGCTTTCTTTTACAGTGCAATCAGTCAAACTTGAGATTCATGCCCTTCACATGGCCAGTCTATAAATTACAGGACAATAAATCAACCAAATCAAAACAGGATGTGCAGGGCAGTTGCTGTGTTTCTCGAACACCTCCTCTGGGATACAGATGCAAGACACAAGGGGGTTTGCTGTAACTTCCAGCCCAGGTGATGCATATGCTCAAAATGGTCCAGAACTAATTATAAAACTAGATCCCACAACAAAACCTACTGCTCGTATTCCTGTCAACATTCGCAGTGTGCTGCAGGAACCTTCAAGAATGCCTTTGTATACCATCACAATCCATGGTTATATTTTTTTCAAGTTTTAGATATGTCAGCCCAGAGCTTCTTCACATTCCCTTTGATAACAGCTAAGGCTGCATAAAGTAATTATATAACTGCTAGAAAAATGTTTAATTGACACAGCCATTTGATGGAGAATTTCAAGTTGCGTAAGGGCATCCCCTTACAGGAAAGTGGAATAAAAGTTGTCACAGTTCAGCCTCAAACTCCATCACAGGTTCCCATTATCCACCAAAATATAAGTTCTGCCTTAGTACAGAGATTGTTCAACACTTTCCACTCTTAAAATGTATTTTCATTGCTTACAATTTCACCAAAATAGCAGTTTGGGCTGAAACTTTCCACACCAGATGCCTGCCTGAGGCTGAACTTTTCTGCACAGGTTCCAGCCAAACAGTTTCGATGTTCTAGAAAATGAAGATACATTTTTCATAGTATAGTATTATAAGCTTTTGGTGACTTTTTCTTCAAGAAAGAAAGCTTTGTAAGAGTAGATAAACTCTTCTGCTCCATCAGATGGTTCATGACACTGAGGGGTGCACATCTACTGTGATCTGGCAGCTGGAGGCCTTTTCTAAGCTTTCCCAGTGACTCCAACCTCCACAGTCTGCATCTTCACTTTGCACACCTTTCTGTCAAGCTGGAGTCCTGACCAGACCAGCAGAGCAGTCACCCTCCTTCGGGGACAACAAGTGATTTCAATCAGCTGCAGACCATGTCAGATCAGAGCTGAAATCAAAGCTCAATTCCGAGCATGTTTTTCCCTCTCCTGCCAGTGACTGAGCTATGCAAGCGCCATGCTGGGGGGCTGCTGTAGAAGGAATCAGTGAAAGGACTTTAAAAACTAAACCCAAAAAAACCAACCCACCAAGCACACACAAAAAATAACAACCACACCATATCTGGAGACTGTGTGGGCTGAACTAATGAAGTGAGCTGGAAGAGGGAGAGTCTGGATCAGTGAGACAGAGTTTGCTAGTGAAGAAACAGGTAAGGTCTCTCCAGGAGGGACCTCAACCAACTTACTCAGGGATAGCAAACGGGTGCTAACAGATGAAAAACACCTCGAAGTGTGCAGAATTTATTTTACCCAAGTACCCTCAAGTCTGGAATTTCCTTACATTTTAAGTCTGCATAACAGCATTCTTAAAATTTCCTGGTTCTGCATCTGAATCACTACTTTACAAAGTCCACACACACGTTGTGAAGAGTGGCATTAGATGCTACAGAGACAGCCTAGCAGGGACTCCTTGGAGACCAAACACGATCCTTTTCTTCCCATTTCCTGACACATTTTCCTCCTTCCTTTTACCATTCTGGTAGCCACTGGATTCCTCCATGAGGTGACTGAATCTGACAACCCAGCAAAAAGTTAATCCAGAAGAGAAGGCTAGGAAAGAAAACCAGGAAGGAAGAGCACAGGTGTTTGCTCAGTGAGCAAGCTGAACTGGCTCCCAGTGAAGATGAAAAGCACTCCATCTGGCAGTAGAAAGTCGGCAGGACCACACCCCAGGGAGCAGGGAGGAGAAAAGCCAGGCCTCCCTTTTCTTTTCAGATAAAGGCCTTCACTGTGACAAGCTGAAGGACATTACTACTAAAGTTATAGTGTGTCATAACAATTGTATAAATCTCCCCATTGATTGAGGCCCCTGGAAAAAGAAGCTCCTTCCAGAAAACATGTCAAAACTATTGATATTTCTTCATTCACAGTCACAAGTCAAGTCATATGCTGGAATGATTTCATTTTAGCAATGCTTCAGTGACTCCCAGGCTGGTGTGCAATATATTACCTACAAACAACTCATCTTTATTGTTTAGTTCATATGTGGTTCGAAAACAGTATAGTTTTATGCAGTCACTCTTATTTTTCTGTAGTTTAGTCACACTGGTCCAGTTGTAACGAGGGACAGCCCACCCACTTCAAGATTAAAATTGGAAAAATAACTCTTCTGCTTTCATTAGTAGTTTTTCCTCCTTTTCCCACCTAACAACTGCACCCATACTCAAACAATACACTCCAGAGAAAGTTCTGAAGAGTTCTCTCTATTTTTCATACATAACAGCCTGCTGACCCCATCATGACACCAAATCCTAGGAATTCTTGCAGTTAAAATAAATAAATAAGCACTTAAACCCACCTCAAAAAAGGGATCGGGTGATCCAGCTCCCAGGGCAACACTTGTGTTTGACAATTACAGCAGCGAGTGGCCCCAGGAGCAGCATTTCTGCCCCTGCATTGAACAGCCCAGCCTTTGTTTGGCTCTGACACTGAGCAGGTGGGCTGCTGTGACCAGAGTGAGTCACACAAGAAGCCTGTGGTCCCCCAGACACCTGTTGGAAAGTGCTAGGCAAGACCCCTTATGTTTCAGAGAGACCTGGAGAGAACAGCTTTCTTCATGCCGTGGGCTAGGAGCGAGGATGCTAATTGAAATCATGAAGCTGCTGATCATCCTGAGCATGCAGAAAGACATGCACGACTTAAGCTTCCCAGATGATTCCCTGCAGGTCAATCCTAACTGCACAGACAGACAAATCTGGCTGTGGCCTCTCCCTGCCCCACAGTCCTTCCGCACACAGCTGGGTCTGCATCACAGATCTGCAACATGAAGTGCCCTGAAGCGGGGAAGGGCTTGCCACACCACTCTCCAGCTACAGACTAGCACCATTCATCACACCAGCTGACAGGTTAGACTTGTGCACTTGGGAAAAAAGAGAAAAGCAACAAAAACCCCACCACACACTGAGCAGTCTGCAGCAAGAATCAAAGATTATTGCATCACATTCTTGTGCTGCATTCAGGGCTTTTTTGGCCTGAGCTCTCTTCCTGACCTCATCTACCATGACTATCCTCCAAGTTCTGTCTCAGAGCTCATTCCCACATGGGAGCTCAACAGTCAGAACTACAGCTACACATGCACATTAAAAAAATTAATTTGCACACACTGTCCAAGTAAGCTTTCAAAGAACAAACTTTCAGTTGGTTTACTTATCTAGTTCCAGCAATCTACTTTTTTCCAGCCTGTTGTTCTTATCCTCAATATATTGATTTTATTGCAGGATGCTTTTGAAATCAGAATATCAGATATGACTTCCCAACATAGGATTAGTGACAGGAGGCCTCTGGTGGAGGCTTCTCTGGGCTCCTGGAAGGTGGAATATATTTTTTTAAGAAACTCCATCTCTTTCTAGACTGTCAAGTGCTGAGCGATTTTAATATTACATGCTTAATTGAAAACACCTTTACACTCATTCATGTGAGTTGGGTATACTAATCCTGAACACAAAATGTGTCCTCTCAGAGTTTTAAATTATCAGTGTTAACGCTTATATTTAAACATTCTAACTGCAATAAATACTTAGTTTAAAAACTGTTGCAAGTGTGTATCACATAGAAAAATAAAGTACCTCTGTAAGATGTCTGTAAGGACACACAGTAAATAAAGCAACAAGACTCAGCTTCCACCAAATAATAAGTGCATTAATAAATTTGTGCTAAAAAAAAAAAAAAAAAGTATTTTCCTTTTTCCCTTCAGGAAGAGCAGATACTAACTTCAGTAATTTGGTTTCTAGATAACAGACAGGAAAGAATTTCTCTGAGAGAGATGAAAGGATTTAGGTAACACTGTATACACAATTAGAATTCCCAAATGTTTGTATCACTGTCAGTTCCTGTGGGTGCTGGGGAAAGATTAGGCTTGATTAAATTGCAGACTGTGCAAGTTTATTTATAAACTCAGTTGTGAAGCACACAATAAAAACTATTTGAGACAAAAATGCAGAATTTATTCGTAAAACATCTGAACTAAGTTTCCAAGTTATTTTCAACCTAAAACTCCATTGTGTTAATGTGAGCTGAGAAAATGAAGTCCCTGTGAAGTGTTAGAGAAGTAAGAGGAAGAGAAAAAATTACTTCAGTTTGAGATTCCAAAGTAGGAAAACAGAGATTTCAGATGTGTTTGTCACATGGTTCCAGTTCCACATGGTAATGATCTGTTCAGTTCAACTGCCATTTATTTTCAGCAGTAATTACTCATTAGCAGATGCATTTTGTCATGACAAGATTTTGCTATTGTGAAAGTATTTCCTGGGTAGTTTGGAAGTCCTACCATATTCTAAACCATATGCCCAGAAGGCTGATTCAAAAATTGAAATTCTAAGGAAATAACCCCTTTAGCAACATATTTCAACAAAGAAATTGGAGGTCAGAGAGGGAAGGACACCTAAGTTTAGCATAAGATTCTTTTTGGTCCACGCTTTTTTTTTGAGAAATGTCCAGGTCAATCAGACAATGAAGTATTCCCATTCTTCATGGGGAAAATTAAGATACTCATTACTGACAAAACTGGTCATAAACATAATGTAACAGTACTGAATATAGATTTGAATGTTGTGTAAGAGTTTACAGTCAATCCCGAAGAAGCTGAATTTAACCTACTCAACCCACTCCCCAGAATACTTTATAGGGAGAAGCACATTCAGCCATTTTTTAGATTTCAAACCTGTTTAAAAAGTAACTGACATATATTTGGATTTAATCCACTTATTACACCATGCTGCTGAGAGAAGAAAGTAGATTATGTTCCTAAAAGAGTTCAAACAGTCCAAAAGCAAGCATTTCTTTTCAGGAACTTGGATTTAGATGCATTACACAAGATCCTCAAAATGTAGGTAAAAGAATAGCAAGCTTTTGCTGCTAACTCGGCCTGTGAGAACAACAAAAACCCCAAAACAATTAAAATTACAAGTCAGAGCACGAAAAATTCCCTCCTTTGATATTTTTTTTTCCTGCATTGTCGAGGCTTTGAAAATGTCCTACATTGCCTGGGTGCCAGAGAAATTGCCTTTTCAACTCACAACTCTAAGCACTTGTTTATGTGAAACTACTACTGAGTTAGCCTTCACCCCTCAGGTCTAATCACAAATTATACTGCCAGGCAGATTTTGTAAAGGCTTTTAGCACTGATTTAGCCATGGAGATTGAAAACAGAATACCAAAACATAAAAAAGCAGTTATTGATGGAATATTCTCTTAAGCCCCACGTTAAGGTTCTCTAACACAAATTTTGTTTTAGTCACCCAGGCAAAAGGCAAAACTCAGCCCTTCAGGGCTATTCACAGTGTAACAGAGGCTGAAGAACTGAATTAGCAAAAAAACCTTGAAAGCAATAAAGGGGCTTGTGTAGGGTAGAGCTAATTGGCAAGAAGTGTGCATAGTAAATGCCAATATGGGAAATGCTCTGAGGTGGGTTAAGCTGCCATTTGATGCCCAAAATCCCAGGTTAATGCACTAGCATGCCCAAACAGAGTAAGATCCTAAGTGAAAGTCAACATTGTCACAATCTGTTGGGATATTTTCTAGCCAGCCACCTCATTCTCCTTAACAGAAGCCTCTGACAGTAAAACATCCTTCCTTATTTTCATTTCTGTAATACAAACATTATTCACATAGTAGACTATATGAATATGCTTCTTTTTTAGCTCTCCTTACTTACATAATAAATATACAAATGTGCCTGGGTTTTGTGTCCACAACAATTAATCCCTATTTTGCAGAATTAAAGATTACAGTGGGCTACTTAAAAAAAAAAAAAAAAAAACCAAACAAAATACAAACAACCCTTTTGAGGGAAAAGCTGTTTCTTGGTATGAGGAGCTCTGCAAGTTGAATTTCAATGCTTCTAACATCCATTTTCTGAAAAACACCATTCACAAAGCTGAAAACAATCCATTATTCTTCAGCTGCAGCCATCAGCTAGAGCTGACAGATGTTTGAAACAAATCTGAAAATAATATTCAAAATGTATCCAATTCCAAGAGTATTGCACTACTTACATTAGAACATACAGAGAAAATATACTCTATAATCCCATAGAGTCAGAAGAAAATAACATATGAAAAATACGTACAGCAGTTTGAAAAGAATTTCCTCTCTAGTGCTGTAAATTGTATTCAGCTATGAGACACCTTACTAATTGAAAATAACCTTTTAAAGGCCTTTAAGCTCAACATTAATTCATTCTGTTGGTAGCTGTCCTCAAAAAAAAAAAAAAATAAAAAATTAAGCTTCTCAGGTGTGGGTTGAATTGATTTTCCTCTTCTGTTTCATTATCATTTTAATTCAGACTTCTCAATTTCTGTCTAACTTCTTTCTATAGAGTTAATATAACATTTGGCAAAGAAAAAAGGAAGGATACGTGTATTTACATCCCCCTCTCATCACTCACCTCTCCCCCATGAAGTGCAATCTATAGGCTCTCCATTTGTCACTGCTGTTGCTATTATCCTGTGAGCAAGGGAAAACTTTTTATATCTTTTAAGACAATCTTTTGGCAAGTCAAAGATAAGTCCTTATAAAAGAAGCTGATGCCTGAAGTTAGATTTCTGTTTTAAGTAGGAAGCTTCTGTTTAAGGAAGGATGCAAACTTAATTCAAATTTTCCTGACGCTGTTTCTCTAGTTGATAAAAATTGTATTTAAAGCCCAGAAGTCAGTCCTGACAAAAGGAAGATATTTGCTATGCTCAAACCTCTGAATTGTCTCCTTCAATAGCTAGTATGAGAACATTTTAACAAATAAAGCAGAATAATGGAGATCCAGTTCAGAGGTCCTTAAAAAAACAAGACCAGACAAGTTATCAAACTCTTCTGCAGGGGTGTATTTGACCTTGGTCTACCAGTATAATCATAAAATGGACCACTGAGCCACAATGGTAGCAAGACAAAGCAAGAAGTTAATGTTTTGCCAGTCCATGCCTTTAACACTTTGTGTCACAGATACCTATCTGTCTCACTATCAACACATCCCTAGGAAGAAACAAACTCCCACTGCTCTATCTCCTCTTTCAAAGAGATCCAGCATTAACTTCTAGAAAATCAGTGATAAACTTTCTCAGGCTCTATGCAAAGGTTTCAGTTCTTTGTGATCATCTACCTTATTCTCCAAACAAAAGCTCTGCTGCTTCTGACAGACCTGACCTTTTGCAAAACTCACTGCATGAATGCTGTCAGACTGGAGCAGCTGCAGAAGCTCATCCTGTCACTCAAGCCTGCCTGTCCTGTTGGTTGCTCTTCCCTTCCATTGTTGAGATTCATAACATTTAACTACAAATAAAAGAAGCAAATGTCTCCATTTTGGCTGGCAATGGAAGAATAAAGGAAAATTATGACAAACTAACAAGGAAAAAAGACAAACTGAGGAAACATGTTATGCTTTATCTGAAGATGGGAGAATGTATGGTGAAAACAGAAAGCATTCAAGTGGATGAAATACTGGAATATAAAGATATTAATGGTCTGAAAATGATTATGAAGACAGCATATGGAATTACCTAGCCTTACAAAACTTTGGATTTTTTTTTTTTTTTTTATGAAGATAATCAGTGTGATTCTATGTTTAGGACTCACAATCTTACTGAATAATGCTCTGCATAATTGTTTTTCTCCTCTGCAAATATTTACATTGTATTAGTGGAAGAGAAACCCAAACTCTTCCATCCCTGGATTAAAGCATCACCACCAAGTTACACAAGAAGTCATGGCTAACTGGAAACAGCTGCTAAGCCACTTGCATCTCTGTTGTTTTGTACTACCCACTAGTAACTCAGAAGGATCATATCTTACATCTGCTTCTCTTCACTTCTACATCAAAGTCTTAATAGATAGCTTGTAAGAGAAGTTGTCATTGAAGCTAGGTTTTGAGAAGAGGTACAGAAAGTCGTGCTGCAGCTGCTGCAGATGTTCTCTGTGTATTTACTAATAGCTGCCTGCTGAGTTTTAACATATTTGGAGCCAGGATTTCCAGATGTCTCCTCAAAATTAATACAATCAACCAGGAAGTTTACAGAAGTAAGATGATCTAAAAATTTCTCTTTTCTCACTATTTTATTTCTGATTTCTGCACAGGAACTGCACACCACAAAACAGATTTGCTGGCCTAACATAAATATGCACAACAGCAGCATACCAAATAAAAGTGTTGCAGAAGATCCCAGACCATAAATCACCAATTTCATGTACCATGTACAGTCCTTGATGCTCAGCAGCACTGGTCAAGCCACTGCATTGCCTCCTCCTAGTGCTGTTCATATATCAGCACACCAAAATAGGAGCTAAGGGCTTGGCCTGACATTAATGCCCATTGCTTTTGAGGAGACATTATCTATAAAGTCTTACAGTATAAATGAGATACAGACTCAACACACTAAAATCTAAGGAAAACTCACACCACCATAAACTTGAACAACGTTTTTCTGTCCATCCTATCCTACACTGCCCTCAAGCAAATTCATCTAGTTTGTTTTCCAAAGAAGTTATTTAAACAAAAAAGAGAAACTAAGATATGATTCCCCCCCCCAAACTTTCAAGCCATGTTTTGTTATAAAATGAAACCTTGCCAAGTCCCTTTATCAAATTTATCAAATATTTTCCCACTCACATTGAAGAATTAATGTGCAGCCATTATTTCTAAAAAAAAAAATTAATTAAAATAAAACCAAACAAAACAGACTGTACTGAGGAATCCAGCTTCAGTGCATGCTGCATCTTATTCAAGGACTCAAATTGTTTCCAGCCAGCAACCCACAATGGCCTCTGATTATGATACAACATGCACTTATACTTCAGTGAAAATTTTCCAAAGATGTATGCACACAAAACAGGTGTGTGTATTCACAGACTTCCTTACCTCCTGCCAGAAATTTTTCTTTAAACAAAGAACTACCGCTTTTCCAAATGGAATGAACATTTCTAAAGCCCTGAAAATCTAGCTGCAATTAGACTATATAAATCAAACCACAGTTAATGAAACACACAGATGACCCAGTTTTCTAACCAACGTAGCAATAAGGTTTTTTCAAAGCACTTCTAGTGATTTTTAGCATTAGTATGCATTGTATTTTTGTCTGTTAGACAGTTATTGTCCCTTCCTGGAAATTTTTTTTTTATTCTGCACTGGGGGAAAAAAATGCCCCCAACCAAAACCAGACACAAAAGCATGTAAAACGAAGTAACACAAACAAGGAAACATTTGTGCACTACAGCTAAAAGACATTGTCTATATGGGGAAGAGAAATGATTCAAATTTTCCTCTATCACAAGAGTTAATTACATCAAACACAGACAAGACTTCCAAAATCTTTACCTAGTGTGAGTGAACAAGGACACAACGCAGGACTTCTGGATGAAATGTGTCCAGCTTCAGAGGAAATGTTTCAGAGCAAACTATCTAGTTTGTGCCAACAATTCCATTCTTTTCAAAGTCTGTAATACAGACCTATGGAAAATACTGAAAAAATGACTTAATAAAGTTTCAGGTTTTAAGAAAGTTCACAGAACTTGTTATCAGGCAGCATCATCTGGTAAATGGCAAGTTGAAACAATTGCAAACTATTCTGGAGAACACTAATTTAGAAAGAGATTTGATAAAAGCAAATTTCAAAACAGTCTTGGCCCAATATCCTTTTCCAAACAAGCATGGTGTACTTGTTATTGACCAACATTCAAACTGTTGCTATAGAAGCTTATCTATCAGCCTCTTATCTGCTCTGCACCTCTCTTTTTTCTTTCCCTTTCTGAGCTAAAAGTCATCTTGAAAATGTGAGGAGGATAGCAGTAAGACTTTGAACCTGAGAACAACAGATTCTGCAAAGAACTATTGTTTTCTTATTAAACTAAGACACCCTGGGATAAGAAAAACCAACAAACCCATCACTCACTTTCAGGAAGAACATCCTATAGCTTACAAATCAACCTTCACTGTCCTCACTTCCATCGTACATCAGCACAACCAAAATGGTTGCTCTCAGTAAAGGTAAAGTAGCATAAGATAAAGAATTACAGATTATTTATTTTCAGATAAAGAATTACAAATTGTCTGTCAGACTAAAAATTATTGTTTGAATACCAATTATTTTTTATAACATGTAAATGTCAGCTTAGAACAACAAAGAACTGCATGAAGCAACTCTGGAATTTAAAAGGTGGAAGTTATGGGTAAACAAAATACTGTGCTAAAATACTGCAGTGACAGAAGCTACGTAATTTATTGTTTCTACAGCACTGCAAACTCTGGAGTAATTCCTATAATGGCTGAAAAGAAGCAGAAGTTAAGCAGTGTGGAATGCTTTTCTCTTAATATAGCTGGAGGAAAGCTTTGCACTAAGCAGAGAAAGGACTAGAATCTGCTCTTGATTCACTAATATTCAGTATAATTCATACAACTTACCAAATGTCTGTGTGATTTGGCATCTTGAGTTTTTCTTTTTTCCTTCTGCAAAATTATAGCTCCTCTTAGCCTTTTCTGCCTTAGAAAGGACAAACCACCTACCAAGAATTGCTCTGTACCAAAAGCTGAGGTCTGCCTTGAAACAAAGGGGCATAGTTCAATATGCCTTTCAAAAGGACCAAGTAGGTAATTCTACTCAGCTATAACTAACAGATGTAACCACTACCCAGAATTAAGTAACACTAATGCTAACAGTTAAGAACTAAAGGTAGTAATAATTATCTGAAACAATGCCTCTTATTTTATGAAAATTATAAAGCCGGTATGTTAACCAATACAGCTGCTGTCAACCCTTACTGTGTTAGCCATTGTGCACAAGTCAGCAAAATGCTTTAGCAACTGGGAAACTCTGTCTAGATCTTTATCAAAACCTGATCAGAATAATAAGATCACGAAGACTTGTGCATCCATTTAATTAAAATAATATGTTCCTTACTGCAGCATCTACTTCATCACACTTCAGCAAAACTCCATTCCATCACTTTTTAAATAACTTTTCCATGGCAAAATCATCTATTCTGTTATAATAAATTTAGATCAAATTATAAATGTTTTACTGAACAGACTTTGTTCTAGACTGTGTCTTAGAAATATCAGACTGTTAAGGCTTTGAAGACAGTTCAGTCTGACTAGGTCTTTTTCTTGATCCTCTAATCAAAGAATTTAAACAAGCTGTGAGTTGCAAACTATTTATAAATTTAAAAGTAGGAGAATATGAGCCATTCACAGAAGATTCAACAGATTTTTACATCTTAATATACTCATGTCTCAAAGACAAACACTGTTTCTGTTACAAAAATAATTAGGGTAATGACAAAAGGTCCACTGTTTTATCTACTGTTCCCTATCTCTTGCTCTCCTCTTCTCAAAGACTTCTGAAACATCCATGGCTACTATCTGCAGCATTTCTCTCTGAGGCTCTTTTAACCCTGTGATTTATAGACTCCAGAAGTGAAAAAAAAAAGTCTCAAATATAATGAGGAAGAAGAAATAAAGCTCCTTAATAACCTTTTTCAGGATTTTTCAAATAACAAGCCAAATTCTGTGAAGTTCTAGAAGACTGTTTTAGCATGAGGCATGTTTCAACATATACTCCACTGTTAAAGGTGTAGCAGCTCTCACTGAAGCCAGCTGTAGTTTCACACCTACCTTCAGAGAACACTGGACAGATGTGTACCCGTGTTACTACAGATATGATACCCTTCCTTATTCAAACATAATTGCATGCACACAAACAGCATATGAATAGCTCTTAAAAAGGCCACAGCTGTTTCTCACTTCAAGGACCAAGTCCAGGTGGATCATGTAACAACTCTTACAGTTGTGCTGATTATTCCAAGTTTGAACATCGCCAACATTTTAAAAATGTCTAAAAAAATTGGGTGGATTAGGCCACCCTGGTTGGAAAATCTGACAAAATACACAACTTCATTCTCCTTGATAGAGGCATGCTGCAAATTGCTGGACCTATACAATAGACACTGCATCATTGCACTCTTTGCCAGTCAGGAAATGGGACTAATATACACAAACAGCTGAGAATATGGAACTGATCTATAGATTAAACTCAAGTAGAAAATGGTCTCATTTTCTCTTCACGCAAGAGTCTGCTATTCTGACTCCTGTTTCTGTTGGATAAGACTGTAAATATTAATAGGAATATTGAAAGTCCAGCTTTATGGACCTATTTTGGAAAGTGATCCTGTTATTAAATATATTATGTTTTATAATACGTTAGTTTCCAATGAATCAAACTGTAAAGTTCTGTGTCACATTATTTAATATATTATGTTTTGCAAATATGAAGTCAAACTTATATAGTCCCTTTGTGAAGCATGGGTATAATTACTTAAATCAATACTTATTATTTCATCAGCTGGCACAGAAAACAATGTTCCATCCTCAAAATACCACTGCAAAGTTCCCAGTGTTATTAATTTCATTTTTATTAGCATGGATAATACCACAAAAATATGCTGCTAGCTGAACCTACAAGCATGATCCTGTAAAGAAATGTGCAACTATAGCCGATACCTATCGAAACCAAGTGAGCTCAAATAATTTCCAGCTCTTGTGAATTTATCATGAGTCATATCTAGTGTTTTCCTTGAGTCACACATTTGGGAGCCTCAACCATGGTGACCATAATTACATTTTACAATTTCATTACTGTGGTGAGACAGAGAGGAATCTGTCAGTTTACATATATGCATCAAGACACTAAGCATGCAGGCGACACCCCTGGTCACATGCCAGACTATTCTTTATCAAATTTTGGTGAAACAAAACCAAGACATAGTTACAAAAGTGCTTTTCATCTGCCAATGGTAATTTCTGAGTGAACGTGCAACAAGATCCACATACATGAATTCCAATGTGTCTTCTTTGCTGCGTAAAAATTTCACAAATGAAAGAACTCTCATTTTTTTCCTCACAGAAAAAAACAACTATTTATTTATTGGACAGCTTTTGATAGCAATGGTATGCCATTCCACCCACATATAAAATGGAAGAAGCAAGAACTGTAGGGATATTGATGAAGTTAAATCTTATAGCTGGATTATTTTTTCCTCTACCAACCAAATAAAATTACTGAGTACTATCAGTAAGTAAACAACACTGACTGGGCCTTGTTTGTGAAAAGTTCTTATTCTGTTCTATGATTTCAAGACCATTCAAATACTATTCAAGGTGAAAGTGGGCAAGTAAGAATCAACACTATAAATTAGAAGGTGAGAGAGAAAACATACAAGTGAAGACATATTTCTATATTTTGAAATTCAGCTCCTCTGAATACCCTTGAAACTCTTATTTAAGTTTTTAAAAAGCCATAAACAAATTGCCTTTCAATATCCACAGAAACATATGTAAATCTGAACCATTGTTGAGAGCAGATCCTGCTATTGCAGCACTGACCAAAACAATTTAAGTCAGTAGAGGGACAAGAAAAAAAACTTCTGCCCTCATTTCTAACACGGAAAGTACAAAAACTTCCTCTCAGGTTGCACCCAGCAGGAAGCAATTCTGAATCAGCGATGGATTAAGTAGATGAACTAACAGATCTCTGTCACATCAAATTGTTATGATATTTCATATTTTAACAAACTTGCCATTTAATGTGGAAAACCAAAATGACCCAAAAATAAACTCTCTGTACAAGACACATTCAAGCAGGCATGAACATAAGGGTTCAGCAGAGCTTAATGCAGTATGGGAAATTTGCAACAAAACCAAGGATGAACTTCTAGAACATGCTGTCATTTGCTGCAGTAAGAAAGAATGTGCTCTGGCTGTTCTTCTTACAAACATCCCCATCTGGCCTCAGCAAACAGGAGAAAAGTGATGCAATTTTCATGGCACCCACAGCCTCAAACCCAGACACTCATCACCTAGGTGTTAGCAAGCCCTTACACAAGGCTTCTCAAATTACTGCTTCCCACCAAGGCCTGAAACTGGCTCCCTTTAACATCTGTTAATCTAATTGGTTCCTATGAGCCTGTAACAATTAAACCTGTTGTTGCAAGGAGCAACAGGGAAAGGGGATTTTATATATCCACAGCTGGGCCATTAGCAGAACAAATGGACTGCATCTTACTCAAGGGCTCTCACCAATTCAGTTACTAAACTGTGAGAACAGGAACAAGCCTCAGATGAAGCTCAGGCCTCAGCAAGTGGGCTGAGCTTAATGTACTGATCAGCTGCTCTATCAAAACAGCAGTCACAAAGGGGGACAAAAGCTGCCCCACTTCTCTAGTCATCAAATACAACAAAGTTGGTGAAAGGGATGACTAGCCATGGCAAAGACAGATTGAAGAACTCATTCAAAGAGAAAACAGAATTTTTGCATGATCTATTATGAAGCCGACAAATCTTGGTTAGCCTGTAATAAGAAGGAAAGAAAATGGAATCAAAGTCCTTGTTTAGATTAAAAATATTTTTTCAAAAGGGAAGTAATGCAACAGCTGAAGAAACTGAGCTCTTTACTTATGCAAAACACTTCAGTGTATTTCAAGTAGAAATAAATTTTTTTTTCCCCCTAGGAAAAAGTGAAAATGGAACTAAGTAATACTCAGCTCAGTATCAGCCCTGGTCCCTTTTCCAGACTCTTAAGAACATCTCTGTGTACTCACAGCAGATTGTCACCCTCAAAAGGAATTTTCATACATCTAAGCAATTTGAATAAAGGCTTGCAGAGCAGTTGTTGTAATATACTCGGTATCATCAGCCTACAGAAGGAACAAAAACTTTGTCATAAGTTTTGCAGATATCCAAGCACAAATATACACTCAGAGAAAGCAAGTGAGCCCAGCTGTTTTCCTGCAGTGCAAAAGACTAATAAAGCTTATTTCTCACCTTTTCTACTAGTTTTTCTACTAGTTTTACTAGTCTAGTTTTAAAATGATGTAACAAAACCCTTCTCAAAAGTGCTTTTGCTCTTTGCTCTCTGCTATACTTTCTACCCTAGTATTAAGCCCAAAGCAGCTGGGCACAATGCTGAATTGAGGTGACAACCTTTAGAAGTCCCTCAGAAGCTCTTGCAACAGTCTAACACTTATTGTGCCTTACACTTGGAAATCTGAACGTTTGCTAGGTCCCATCATAGCGTGCGGGAAAAACAACTTATTTACTTTGTGGGAGACAGAAAATTAGGCTTTCAACCTTTATTTCTTTGCACTCAAGCCACTGACTTTTATTTTTTTTTAACTCTCTTGCTTGCTATTCATCCCTTTCTTAATCTGTTCCTCTAATTTTCATCAACCTTCGTGAAACTCCACAAAGTCAACTTCTAAAAATAGAAATGCTTTTAATAGAGAAGTTGAAAGTCGGTACTCAGAAGTGAATGCAGAAACTTTTCGCTTTTCCTGAGTACTACTGAAGAAGATCTATGTATCTGAAACCTTCATTTTCCTCCTTTCTGGATGTTTCCTTAGACCATCACAACTACAGACAACTACTACATTCCATAACATCAGCAAAGAAACAATTTATTTTCTCTTATGATTGCAATGCACTTCAGACATATAATAATTTAGTAATTTTGAACTGAAATCAGGCAACATTAGAAGGTTGCTCATGGTATGTAGAGCTATTTGATGCTTTAAACAGGTAAAATTATTAAATGACTGCCAATGTAACCAGATTACTTCTAAGGATACTCAAATACCAGAAAACACACAAACCTTCTGAAAGGCTTTCTGGAGATTTAATGTTTTGAGCTGTGCCTCCAGACACATTTGGAAAAAAGAACAAGTAGTCTTTTAGACTGCCACAAAACATGCTAAAAAATATGATTTCACACAGCTAATCCTAATTCCTATGTTATTGCTATTAGTTGAGCACCATCCTAAAATGGAAGTGATGAATTTTTGAAATAATTTGCTGAAATGTAGCACAAATTAGTGTGCTATTACTGATCATGGATTTCCTTTAATAAGAAGGAACTACACACATAGATTGATGATTAAAAGAAGTAAAAATAAATGGGATAAAGACATCCCAAGTGAGAGTCATGGCATCTGGTCCATTTTCTTTTGATTTACTTAGATTATTTCACATGCAGACAAAGCAGCATCCCTTCTACGTTACACAGCCTTAGTATGCTAGTAGTAACTCTGAGGGAGAGTCCCTCTAGCTGCCAAGAAAACAATTAAAAAAAAATACAGTAACAAATAAAAAGAACTTGATAACCATCTATGAGAATGGTGGGGAGGCAGACCATAAAAATGCTTTAATTGCATTAAATATAATGTCTTTACATATGCCCATACAAGAGTATTTTATTATCATACATCTAACAGATTTGACAGTTTCAGGAAGAAATATGAATACTAGCAGCCAGTTTCAGGAGAGAAATATGCTCAACAGAATCTGGAAAACTAGTTGGATTTCAAGGGATGTTTTCAACCTCCCTAGCACAGAATTTCTTTTTGTTCTTCTCAGATTCAACTTTTCCAATACATGAAAAAAAATTATCTGCAGGGAAAGATTTTTCCCTCATTTAATAAAATCCATAAATCTTTAGTGATTATAAGTTTTTTCACTGCCTACTGAATTAAATTTTTTCCCCCAAAAGCATCTTTATGAATCTTATGAAAATACTTATCTTCCTGCATGATTTCTGTAAAAAGTGGATTAAAAAAACATCTGGTAAATGACAATGGCAAGCTTCCATAAGTAGACAAAACTATTTTGCTTTAGGGAAAGAACAGATTTAAAGAGATATAAAATGTGTAAAACCAAAGAAAATAATCAGACTACATTTGGTACAGCATTTTTTTTCAATTACAGCAACACAGAATTTTATCAGGCTTTTATACTGTATTCCACCAGAGCAACATTTAATATGTAGAAACAATAAAACACTTATTTTACAGGCATTTTTCATGGGCATCTTGAAGTATTTTAGGAGGCATATATAGCATAAGAATGACCCACCTTTGGGTCAGGTATGTTACCTCACCTCCTCCCATCCATTCCATGGCACTGAAAGTTGGTAACATTCTCTCACTGTTGTATAGTGCTTGTCTCAAGTCCATCTGCAGTATTTAGCAGGGATCTGTGACTACTGTTCTGAGGGAAGCACTGCCCCTATGCAGAACAGCAGGGGCATGATCAGACCCCAGCACTCAACTGTCAAGGATATCTTACAACATATATTAGCACATGTCCTTGATTAAGTCACATCTCTATTGTCTCATGCTGACTTAAAAATCAGTGGAGGAATTCTGGTGGTTCCCTGGTGTTCGTAACAAGTTCAGCCAACAACCTTTGCTCATCAGGCTGGTCAGTTCTGAGTTTGTAACTATCACAGAATACTTTTTACATAGTCCACTTGTATAAATTATTGGGGAAAAAATATGTTGCATTCTTACGCTTCAATTCCACAATTTTAAGATGCAAAAATTTGAAGAGCCATCAACTGGTTATTCTCCAGCTTGCTTAGACTAAGGCTGTAACACCTTCCTCCAGTTAGCAGCTTTGGGAAGTAATCTAACAGCTCCAACAGTTTAAGCTAGAAAGGGCCAGAAGGATGTAAGAGAATTCCTCTCTGGGACATTGAAGAAAAGTGGTAAGATAGCCTCAAGAAATGGAAAAGGAATTCTTTATTTCAAGCAGTTCCGTTCTAGTTGGTAATAAAGCACTTGGCTCCACCATTGAGCTCCGTGCACTTACTTTCTTCATAAAGTAAGTCTGGTCAGCCAGAGTTGAAAGCAGGTTTCTGTGATAATGTTGGTGAGTCCTGACAAAATGTATATAGATTTCTCCTTTCAATGACAGTTTCTTTTAAAGAATATCTCTTTTCCCAGACATTATGTTGGCCTTGTTTTTAAAAAAATTATTTACATGCACAAAGGTAACACATCTGCTTATCTTCAGACACATGTTGAGCATACAACTCACAGATCCTGCACTTTGGAAACAAGTCAGTACACTGCAGTACGTGGTAGAAGAAAGAGGGGGCG
>VYXF01005569.1:0-21795 GCA_013397295.1 Polioptila caerulea | reverse complement strand
GGGGTGGAAGAAAGGTAAAATGTAGTCTATTTAGCACATCTGAAAATGAGCTCAAGCTCCTTCTAGTTCCAGCAGCTGCCTATAATGGAAAAAATGAAGACTGGCCGTTGCCAAAGAAGTGGGCAGTAAGAAATAACAGATGTGAAATTTCAGCAACATCATTGGCCAGGTCTGTTTCACAGACGGCTTGAGAGCCAGGGTCCCTGTTGGGCTGCAGCATTCTCAGAGGCACACATACTTTTTTTGCTGCTGAACTGCTGTTTCTCCTGCTTAGCTGAATTCACTCAGCAAACTCACCCATGAATGCAACTGATGGGAAACATTCATGTCTTCACAAGCATGTGTGGACTGCATGTAAAGGCTTCTCAATTAAAGTTAGTCACTACATTTTCCAAAATCATATTAATATTTCATGTCTCTCTTCCTCAGTCCTGTTCACCCTTTTTTTGTTTCATGGAAACTTATGGTGAGTAGGGAAGAAAAGACAGGTCCTTCAACGCAAGATCTTATTACATGAGGCTCACAAAGAAAGCAAGATCAAAGAAACCAATCTAATCTGCTGTATACATTTTTAAGACAAAGAGCAGTGAGTGAAAAATGCCCTTGAAAGAGTCAACTCCAATTACACAAGTAATTTTCAAGGACAAATCAAGTTTCTCGACAGAGTTAAAGGGGAAATTATGAATACAAGGTCTATAGAAACTATCACATGAAGAGCTGCTCCTGCCACCCAATTTGCAGGGTTAAGTGGGCTTCAATTTAAATTGAAATTAAATATAAAGTTATACTTAGGCATCAGAAATATGCCTTGAAGTTGTAATGTGGACAACAAAGGTAACTGTTACTTTAGGAAAAAAAAAATTTAAAAGTTTTATTAGGAAAAAATACACCCAGTGAAGAACACCTAGTATCAGAACTAACATCATCAGAACTGTAGCTGGGCTGTCATATCCATTGCAAGACACTGTTCTGTTGTGTCCAAAACATGGCTGTAAAAGGCAGCTCTTAATAAGCCTGGGTTTCCATGCTATGTCTCATCTGGTATATTTATTACCTGTTGCTGAAAGAAACAGTATCACTCTCCCCACCTACTTCCAGCTGCTTATTGTGTCTTTGTCCCTTTTGTTGCATCTAGTAATTTCTCATCTACAGGACAAGCCAGGCCAGCATAGTTTCCTGATTTAGTTTTCCTTCCCAGGCAGTTAGGGATTTTTTTCTGAATTAGCTGCTTACCTTGAACTCACCTTGGGACTGGGGGCTGATGCAAGAGAGGGAAAGAACAGACTGAAGTATCCCTTTTGGCATAAGCCTGCAGTTGCACAAGATCAGATGCAATATTAAACCATGCTCTGGAAAGTATTACTAGCTTTCTCCTTGTAGAATAAATATTCAAGTGTCTTCCACAGAGGACTCCACATAAAACAGTGAGTTTCTGAGAGCTAATAAGAAACTCTGTAAGGAAAAATTGTAATACTGTAGCAAATGGAGGACTCCACAGGGCACCAAAGCATAGCGACATGAACTGAGGCTCATGACATGGACAAAAGGCCTTGCAGAGGAGTAAGAAATTCATTACTGTTCCTGATATCACTTGGCAGGTTAATAACAAAGGCAGAAGTCAAATGCAGGAGTCAGGACAGGCAGCTCTATGCAATACATCACACTTCTTCCTGTAGCAGCAATTGCTATTTACTTGCTGCTTGTGGTATGGCATCCCCATGTCAAGAACCACACAAGGTTCCAGAAATAATAATACAAAAATGAACCATTGTATTTGCTACTCCATAAGCAAATTATCAGTTCAATGTGGTTTACACCATCTGAAAGTTCCCAGTGTCTTCTGAAGGAAAGAGCTTGAAACCATAGTATTTTTATGACTCAGTAACATGTCCTTTCTCCCCTCTAACGACAGAAAAAAGGAAAGAAAATTGGAAAAAAAATCTGGTTATTTTTGTTTCTCTTAAATCGAAGTGAGGTGCAATTTGGGATTAGAACTTTTAGATCATCCTAAAGTCCTCCAAAGAAGGAGTAAACCAAGATGAACTATATGAAAAATAAAAAAGAAAAGGCAAAGCACAGACACAGAAAGGAGATGGTTCATAGAGGAAAATCAGTACAGCTTCCTATTTAATCTGGATATAAATAAATCCAAATAAATACAGCAACACTGGTCACATCTCTATTTTTTGTTTCTAAAAGTAAAAACTCATTCTGTCCCTGTGCTCTTATGTGTGTAGTACAAAACTGTACTGACATAAACATAACCACATATTCCAAACCAAACACAAATCCCCAAAATCAATTCTCTCTCCCCATCTATATTCTGCTGTTAACTACATGGATTAAACACACGGAGGGAGACCTTTTAGTCACTTCAAAACTATCAACAATTTTTCTATTTCAGGCTTAAGATATGGCAGGACTTAATCAGAAACACAAAATATAATCCCTGAAGTCACAAAATATCATCACTCAGCAAACTTCAGCACACAGATGACAGTTAGAACATCTTGAGCAAACCACAGCTTTTCTTCCTCTCATGGTTATCACATCACAAGGAAAGACATAAAGAAAGACACTTTGCTTGCTTTTCTTCATCTTGATTTCTCCCAGTTGTTCCCAAGGCAAAAGCCCACCAAAGATCCTACCTAGGAAAGTTAGGGAAGTCTATTACCTGAGGAGGAACAGGACTAGCTAGTCAAAACATTTCTTTTCATGTAACACTGAAGAATATATGTCACAATAGCAGGCAGGTTCCAGAGTAGCTGCAATGATGGAAGTCCATGGCCTAAGAACTGCACCTTTGTATCAACCTCTGTCAAAAATACCAGCAAGTGGCTGGCGAAACTTCAGCTATTAAAAGAGAGGATCAAATCAGCACATCTTCAATAATCTCACAATCACCCAACAGAGTTTTGAGGCTAACACTCCCCAAGCACACTAACACCTGCTGTTTTCCAGAGATGTCCAGCACCAGCATCTAGCACAGCATTTACTTTTGCTGAGTCATCTCACTGGAGTGTGGATTACCATCAGCTGTGATGTGAGGTCCTGGAAGGATCTTAGCCACCCTGCACTAAGCAATCACTTCTTGGCTAATACTATATGGAAAGCAAAAATAACTGATGCTTTCTTGCTTGATACAATTTCAGAGTCTATCCATTATGTTTAATAGTAAAGGTATTATAAGCTTCTTTCCTACTTACATTGCAACAAAAGGAGCACACACAAATGAGAAACTATGAGAATGCTCAAAAGAGTAAGCAAAATACCCAAGATTTTATTAAGAGATTAGCAGAAGGTAATTCTATCCTTTAAATTATTATCTTTGTTGTTTATTTATTGCTTCCAATTACAATCTTAATTCTTTTGCTGCAACTGAAGATTTTTTAAGCAAGTAAGCGCTTAAATATTTTCAAATGTTTCCCCAAGACAAATTATGCAATGCCTTTGAATAAAATGCAGACAACTTTGCTGTGCTCTAGAGAGAGATGATATTACTTACGTATTTTGTTATGAAGGAAAGGTTATAATTTCAATTTTCTTTTTAACATATTAGATCCTCACAGAGCTAATCTTACAAATTGTGCAATTTTATCATCACCACTACACTTAACCCTGTACAGCGCTTCCCATCTGCTGCTGCTAACAGTTGTTCAAGTTGGTTTTCAAGTTTGGTCATTAATGCACATGTTAGTGGTTCTGTTGTTAAGTGTCATAGGACTCCCCCCCATAGCTGGTCTGTTGCACATTATTATAAAGTTAAGTTCTATTATCTGTAACACTACCCGAAAAGAAATTCTAATTTAATAAGTCTCTTTAATTCTTAAGTATCATGTTCTTTAACAGCATCAAACTTGAAAAAAAGAATACTTGTATTTTTTGTTGAAGGAAGATATATGAACTGTCTATAATGCTTTCATTCTGTCTGTGCACCGATGATAACATGGATACAGCAGTTTAGTCCTGGTAATTGTCAGACAGTGGAGGATGGGAGCACAGGGACAGATGAATGGGAGCACAGATTAAAATGTAGGTAAAAGAGAATTATCAAGAACTAACAAACTTTTTAAATTCACTTATCTACCTTTTCTCGTAAAAAAACAGCAGAAATAGAGAGGACATAGTAAATATAGACCGACGTGAATGCTGATATTCTAAACTGATAGATTCCTTCAAAGTTGTAACTAAATGCTAATTTTTGAAATGAAGAACAAACACACTTTTCAGAGGCCCTTAAAGCAAAAAATGATAAAAAACAAGGCAAAGGTTTATTATGGAACAAAATACATGGGTTCTAAACATTTGCTGCCAATAGCAGTGAAATAAAACAAAATCCCTTAAATATGAAATATTTCACATAAATTGGCTCTGCCATGGAAACCAGGGAACTAAAATCATTACATTACTCCAAATAACGATTTCTTGGCAAGAAAATGCAGTTGCTTTTTGGAAGTATTATTTTACTCTTCTTCCATTGGCCTCTTTTCCCAGGGAGCCAGCAACAGGACAAGAGGAAATGGCTTCATACTGCACCAAGGGAAGGTTCAGGCTGGACATCAGGAAGGATTTTTTCACTTAAAAGGTGGTTAAGCATTGGAACCGTTTCCACAGGGACATGGTAGTGTCACCATCCCTGGAAGTGTTCAAGAAACAACTGGATGTGGCACTTCGTGTCCTTAGCTGATATGCTGGCATTTGGTCAAGGGTTGGACTCAATGATCTTGAAGGTCTTTTCCAATCTTAATGATTCTACAATTCTCTTCTGTTGTATGATTATTAAGTACAAGAAACACTGATCTTATCTGTGCATTTATAGGGCTCTCTTTGACAGCCTACACCTACAGACAGGGAAGTGCGAATAATATATTTATAAAAAGATTACAAAACTCACTTTTAAAAGTATTTGAAATTTTTTAAGTTTTTCCTTAGATCCTTCTTGCACTCTTCTCTAGCCAAAATGATATGTATTTGGTACACACAATACAAAGATTCAGCAATAAGCATAGAGCATCAGGAAAATAATCTAACTTTACAAAGGATACCACAGTTTGCAAAAGGGGAGTTAAAAACTACAAAATAAGTTTGCAGTTTAAAGAAAGAAAAAATTCAGCTTGCAGTAATTTATTAACTTACTTCAACTGTCTAGAATGATATTCTATAATGACATATTCTAGCATGATATCTCATTTTATAATTGCTATATGTATAAAATTGCATTATTCTGAAAAGCCAATTCAAGCATCACTATTTTAATACAATGGGTCAAGTTACCACTTCAGTAAGTACAGGTTGAACTGTTACTTGAAAGTTTTTTCAAAGTTAGGATGACATGAGGAGAGGCTTCACTTTTCAAGAGCAGTCAGTAAGACTACTTCCTCCTCTCCTTCTTAAAATCTCTGCTTAAAAAAGTTGTCTGAATTCTATGAACAGGAACTTGGTGCTCAGAAGAAAATATTCAAAAATATAAACTACTGAACATTTTTCATCCTTTATACAGAAGTAAAACTTCAGAGTCAGACAGCATGTGAAAACACAGAAAATATAATCACAATTTCATTTACTCACCACTGTTCCAAATCCTTGGGTCTTAGTCAACCACTTCAGATGCCTGGCAATACCTAGAGAAATAATTGATGTAAAATGTAAGAAAGGTACAGAGCCAAAAATATCAAAACAATGTTCATGATTAGCATTTGTGGCTGGAATGGTAAAAACATTCCTTGTAAGAGATTACATGCACACAGGTAACATTTCACTATCAGGGCACTTCTGCTTGGCTAGAAATGAAGCATTCTAGACATCACTCCAACCATTAAGAAATCCTGGACTTCAGGAGAGTAGACTTCAGACTCTTCAGGGATCTGTTTGGTGAAGTAACCACGGGATAAAGACCCGGATGGGAGAAAGGCCCAAGAAAACTCACTAATATTCAAGGATCAACTCCTCCAAGCTCAGGGACGACACATCCCAACAACAGGGAAGTCAGGCAGAAATGCCAAGCCCGCATGGATCAAAAAGGAGCTCACAGACGGACAAATCAAAGGGAAAATGCAAGGACAGATAGCCTGGGAGAAATACAGAGAGAATGTCTGAGAAACCAGGGATAAGTCTATTGCCAGAGACATCAAGTACAACAAGAAAAACTTCTACAGGTATGTTGGTGATAAAAGCAAGATGGGAAGAAAACAGGAGATGTGTTACCAAGGACATGCAGAAGGCTGAGGTACTCTGACTTTTTTTCTCAGTTTTCACTGGCAAGTGCTCCAGCTACACTGCTGGAATTGCAGAAGACGAAGAAAAACATGGAACTACTGGAGAGGGTCCAGTGAAGGACTATGATGATCATCAGAGAATCACAGAATATCCTGAGTTGGAAGGAACCCACAAGGTGAGTCCAGCTCCTGGTTCTGCATAGGATAATCCCCAAAATCGCTCCATAAGCCTGAGAGCATTGCTCAAACACTTCTGGAACTCTGTCAGGCTTGGTGCTGTAACCACTTCTCTGGGGAGCCTGTTCCAATGCCCAACCACTCTCAGAGTGGTTCTCTCAGAACCTTTTCCTGGTATCCAGGAAACACAGCTTCATGCCAGTTTCCCATGTTATATCACTGCTCAGCAGAGTAAAGGGATCAACATTTACCCATTTCAGCTTGTGAGGAAGCTGTAGACTGCCAGGTTATGGTTAGAGAACTGGAGTATTTTTCTTCTAAGGAAAGGGTGAGAGAGAAACCACCCACTGTAGGACAAGATCAGGTTTGCAACCATCCTCAGGAACTGAAGGTGGACATGGGATGTTATGAGATGCACTCTGAGGAAGCAGGCCACTATCCACCACATTTGAGAAGTTGTGGCAGTCTGGTGAAGTTCCCATTGACTGGAAAAGGAGAATGACAACCTCCATTTAAAAAAAGGGGGAAGAAGAGTAAGACTACAGGCCAGTCATTCTCACCTCTGTGCCCACCAAGACAACGGAGCAGATCTTCCTGGAAATCATGGTAAGGCACATGGAAAATAGGGAGGTGACTGGTGACAACCAACATGGCTTCACAAAGGGCAAATTATGCCTGATGAATCTGTCCTTCTATGGTGGGATTACAATGTCATAGATGACGGAAGAGCAACTGATTTCACATACTTGGACTTGTGCAAAACATCTGACAAGGCCCTTGTCTCTAGACTGGGGAGACATGGATTTGACAGATGGACCACTCAGTGGATAAGGAACTAGCTGGATGGTTGCACTCAAAGAGTTGCAGTCAACAACTCATGTCCAAGTGAAGACCAGTGCTGGTGGTGTTACTCACATGTTGGTTTTGGGACCACTACTGTCTAACATCTTTCTCAGGGACACGGACAGTGGGACTGAGCACACCCTCAGCAGGTTTGGTGACAACACCAGGCTGTGTGAGGTCAAGACACTGTAGGGAAGGGATGACATCCAGAGGGAACCTGACAGGCTTAAGAGGGGCACCTGTGCTAAACTCATCAAGCTCAACAAGGCTAAGTGTAAAGGTCTTGTACATGGGTCAGGGCAATCCCAAGCACAAGTATAGTCCGTAGAGTGGATTGAGGGAAGTTCTGAGAAAAGTGAACTGGGGCTGTTGGTGGGCTTTGTAACACCCAGCACCTGAAGCTCAGAAAGCCAATTGTATCCTGGACTGCATCCAAAGCAGTGTGGCCACGAGAAGAGAGAAGTGATGCTCCCTATCTGCTCTTTTCTTGTGAAACCCTACCTGCAGNTCAGGGCAATCCCAAGCACAAGTATAGTCCGTAGAGTGGATTGAGGGAAGTTCTGAGAAAAGTGAACTGGGGCTGTTGGTGGGCTTTGTAACACCCAGCACCTGAAGCTCAGAAAGCCAATTGTATCCTGGACTGCATCCAAAGCAGTGTGGCCACGAGAAGAGAGAAGTGATGCTCCCTATCTGCTCTTTTCTTGTGAAACCCTACCTGCAGTGCTGCATTCAGCTCTGGTGCCCCCAACACCAGTACATGGATCTGCTGAACTGAGTCCAGAGGAGGGCTGGAGCACATCTACTGTAAGGACAGGCTGAGTGAGTTGGAGTTCTTCAGCCTGGAGAAGAGAAGACTCTGTGGTGTTTCCTACAGGTCACCTGATTACGAGAGGAAGAAAATGAGCCCTTCTGCAGACAGCTGGAAGTAGCCTCAAAGTCACAGGCCCTGGTTCTTGTAGGGCATTTTAACTACCTTGACAACTGCTAGAGAGGCATCACAGCAAAGCACAAAGGAGTCCAGGAAATTGCTGGAAAGCACTGATGACAAGTGCCTGTCACAGGTCTCCCTTGTGGGGGATCCCACAAAGAATGGTGTGCTGCTCAACCTCACATAACAAGCAGGGAAGGTCTTATTGCAGGTGTGAAGGCCGGGGGCAGCCTTGGCTGTAGCGAGGATGAGATTGTGAAGTTCAGTATCTAGTGAGGAGGAAGCAGTGTAGCAAGTAAGATTGTAACCACGGACTTCGGGAATCTTATTGGAAGAATCCCATGGGAACAGGCTTTGCAGGAAATAGGGGTCAAAGACAGTTGGTCTTCCTCCAGGCTCAAGAATGATGCATCCTAATGAGCATGAAATTGGGCAAATGGGGCTAGGAACCTGCATGGATAAACAAGGAGCTCCTATCATTACTCAAGAATAAGCAGGAAATACACAGGAGATGGAAGCAGGATCTGGCCATTTATAATGAATACAGAGAGGCTGTCAAGGTAAATAGAAATGACTCATGGAAAGCCAAGGCCCACCTGGAATTAAATCTCGCCAAGGATGTCGGAGACAACAAGAAGGACTTCTTCAAATATATCAATAACAAAAGAATAATAAGAATTATGTGATCCTGCTGCTAAAGGGAGGGAGGGACCCTGGTAACAGAGAATGAAGAGAAGCCAGAAGAAGACATTTCACTGAACGTCTTCTTTGCTTCAGTCTTCTGTGACAAGACTAGCCCTCAGGATTCTCTGATCCAGGAGACCAGAGTAAAACAATACAGGAGTGAAGACTTTCCCTTGGTCAAGGAAGATAGGGGTAGAGACCACCTAGGCAAACCTAACACCCACAAGTCCATATGTCCTGATGGGACACATCTACGAGTGCTGAGAGACCTGGCAGACACAACTGTGAGGCTGCTCACAATGGAAGAAAGAATGGGGACCCAGGGAACTACCAGCCAATCAGCTTCACCTTGATCCCTAGAAAGGCGATGGAGCACCTCATTCAGAAGGTTACTCACATGACTGATCAGGAATAGCCAGCTCGGGTTCACTCAGTTAAATCCTCCCTAACTAACCTGATTGCCATCTTTAATGAAACAACCACCTGGATGGATGAGGGGAGAGCAATGGATACTGTCTACTTCGACTTCAGGAGATTTCCTCAGACAAACTTAGGGATGTGGGCTGGATGAGTGGACAGTGAGGTGGATCAAGAACTGGCTGAACAACAGATCCCAGAGGGTTAAAATCAGTGGCACAGGATCTAGTTGGAGGCCTGTCCCTAGAGGTATCTCCAAAGGTTCAATATTGTCCTGTTAAACTTATTCACCTATGACTTGAATGAAGGGGCAGATGCCTGCTCAGCAAAATCACTGATGTTACAAAGCTGGGAGGAGTGGCTAATACCCCTGAGTGCTGGATAGGCTGAGGGAGCTGGGCCTGTTCAGCCTCGAGAAGAGACAAATGAGAGGGGATCTCATCAATGGCTATCACTATCTGAAGGGAAGCATCAAGACAATAGACCAGGCTCTTCTCAGAGGTGCTGAGTAGTAGGACAAGAGGCAATGGGCAGACACTGATGCACAAGAAGTTCCACCTGAATATGAGGAAGAACTTCATTACTGTGGACGACTGAGCACTGGAACAGATTGACCAGAGAAGTTGTGGAACCTCACTGGAGATAATTTAAGAACTGCCTGGACACAAAACTGTGCCATGTGCTCCAGGATGTTCCTGCTTGAGCAGTGAGGCTGGAACACTGGATCCACTGTGGTTGGTCCCTTCCAAAATAACCAATTCTGTGACTCTGTGACCTTCTAGCAGACTTCCAGTACCTGAAGAGGGCCTAAAAGAAAGCAAGAGAGTGACTTTTTACAAGAGCATGTAGTGATAGAACAGGGGGTAATAGCTTTAGATTGAAAGAGGAAGGTTTAGATTAGATATAAAGAATAAATTCAATGTTGAGGGTGGTGAGGCACTGGCACAGGTTGCCCAGAGGAGCTGTGGATGCCTCAACCTGAAGTTTCCAGGCCAGGCTGGATGGGGCTCTGAGAAACCTGGCCTAGTAGAGGATGTTCCTGCCCACAACAGGAGGCTGGAAGCAGATAACCTTTGAGATCTCTTCCAACCCAAACCATTCTATCATTCTGTGATCTTGTGATTCTATGAAGCACTAACACATAAACTAAGCACTCACAAAATAATATCTTTTTCTCTTCCTGTATTTTACTAACAAAGTATACCAAGACCTGACAATACATTTAAGATTATTTGTATATTCTGTGGCAATTTATAATAAAACTTTAAAATCAGGTATGATTTAGGAAGAACTCCAAAAGTCCCTACACCACAGCAATAAAAACCTAAACTACCTAGCCTGGTCATCCCAAAAATGCACTTGTAAACTTCTGCCACCCTATTTCATGGAATTAAGCAAGGACAAACATGAATTCTTGTACTTGAAATTGACTAATTCCTTGGAGAGACTGGACACTGGTTACCCAGGGCACACTTTCTGAAATGGAGCTGGGGGTCCAGGCAGAAAGTAGTCTAAACATGAGCCAACAGTTAGCCTTGGCAACAAGGAAGCTTGAGAATATCCTGGGAAATGTCTACAGGCTAAGATCTCACTATTAAACTATTACTCATCTTCAGCCAGCACTTTCAGGAATACTCATCTTGAACAGTTTTGTAACCTCAGTACCAAAAAGCAATAAATTAAAGTGATAAAAGTAAGGGTAGGTTGATTCAGCAATACTGACAAACAGAACTTCCCACAGTAATAGTAAATCCTGCATTTTTATATATTCATCAGAACAAGATATATGAAGAACCTCCCCTTACATAAACGAACAAAGTTAGTCAGAAGGTCAGTTCACTCTTACAGAAGGAGATCATGTGGCCTTAGTGAAGATAGTTTAACAACAGGAAAGCTGGTGCAGAACTTCCAACAAAGTGTGTTTCTGAGGAAAAAGGAAAGTGTAGTAGGAGCACTGCAAAGTCAAGTATAGCTTAAAACGGCCTCTGAATTCCTGGCACACAGAATATTCCTTCAGGGAAAAAAATAGGAAACAACATCAAATAACACCAACTGACTGGACCAAGCAGTTATGATTACTTCAACTTTTCCGTCTCAAAAACAGTTAGCATGGTAATGAAAATACAGCAGGGTTAGCAGAGGCAGATACTATTTTCAAGAACAAAAAGGGTCAAATTGTTTTCTTAAACTCAAGTAACAAAAAATGCAGGATCAATCTTAAGTACATGGAAACAAACCTAATTGTCTAAATAATCTATTAGGTGGTGCTTTTGAGGAAAATTTGCTTGCCTGGAGTCTGAGTTTCCTAAAAAAGAGTGGTACAGGCAGGGGAAGACAGGATCAGCCCACAGAGGAAGCTGTAGAAAAGTCTCTCTCTCACAGAGCCATCCACCTGCCAAAGGCACAGCAGTGTTCTTCCTCATGTGTGCACAAAAACTAAAAAAAAAAACTAAAACTTTGAAAAAAGAGGGAAGCATTATATTTTAAAAGTCTCCTTTTTTGTCACCACATTTGTGACAAAGCTAACAAGAAGGAAGTCCACACACCTTCCCCTACCCCATCACCACACAGGCACTTCCCTTATGCTGCAAAGGGCCAAATCCTCCCAAACAAATCAAAATGGGAAAAACACATGTATGCTCTCATTCTTTCTCTCAGGAGCTCTCACAAATTTTGCAATAGCTTAGACAGATTTCTAGAACAGTTGGCAAAAATACATAAAATCTGTCTCTTCCCTTCTACTCAGCCAGCTGTAAGTTTGGTTCCATCAACTCCATCCCACCAAAAAAGGTGGAAACACTACATTCTTCATTTTAACTCCTTTCTCATTTGCATGGGATAAATGTCTTAGCACAACAAAAGGAGAAAGAGTCTCTATAAAAAGCAGAGCCATTGATTTAAAGTTCTCTTATTTACAGTCAACAGGAGAACCAAATAGACTGGACACTGTTAAGAGAACACAATGGGTTTGATAACATTCCCATGTCACATACCCTGTCTTTGTACACAGTAGGAAGTGGGTATACTTAGGCTCCCCAGCACAAATACAACAAAAAAAGAATACAGATATATCTGCTGTATCTTAAAACATCCTTTTCTTCAGATATACTACTGTGTGATACTTCCATGTATTATATAACAGCAAGTTCTGAAATCAAAGAAATATTTGCTTACATCAAGAGGGTTTGTATGACCAATTATGTCACTATGAATAGAAATAATGCATTCAATGGGTTCTTTGTCTTTTGCTATCAAGGCAGAACAACACAAAATGAAATGAAAAAAATTAAAAAGTAGTATTTCATAGGCGTCATTAAGGCTACCTTCAGAAATAACAGCAAAACAAGAAGGACAAATTATGTTCTTTAGGGATACATTGACAGTAGGTTAAAAAAGCCCCTCACAAATAAAACCGCCCTCTAAATTAAAGAGAATGCTAAACAACATAGGAAGCTAACAGCTCAAGACATTCAACAGACTTTGTTAATGTTTCTTCTCAGGCTCATTATTTTCTCCTTCACACAAACCTACAAAAGAAAAAAAATCCAGTTTTCCTTTATGTATTACCTATTTAATTTGTTCAATCTAGAAGACCATGCTACGCATCTATATGTATGTGATTTAAAGCAAATTCAAAAGAATCACATACAGCAGCTTAATTTACAAGCTGTTTCAAAGAGAACAGAAGAAAAAATCTTTTTTATTCTACAAAAATATTTTTCCCAAATGCACCTGTCCTGAAGTTTACACTTAATAAAAGCCAGATGTACTTCTAATACCCTGCTCTTAATGTCAGATTTCCCACTGCACCTCCTTAACCAAGAAAGCAGCACACCATAGTTTTATACATCATTAAAATGTTTAAACCAACTAATACATTTTTATAATCCTAGCAATTCTCACAAAACTAAGCAGAATAAATACAGAAGCATTAAGAGACCTGCACTGCAGATGAAAGGTCCCTTTTAGCCTTTTACCTAATTTAATAACACTGAGTGGCAAATGAATCAAATTACATTTCTTAAACAAGCCAGTCATTACCAACTAAAGCAAAAATATGCAAATTTGGCTTTAATAAAGTTATTATCTAAAATTTGTTTTGGATTCTAAGGTTTGTTTTAGCTAAGTATAAATCTTTATTTGAAGTTAGCAATATAGAACATCAGCCATGAGCCTCATCCCACATTCACCAAAATCAGTGCGAGTTCTTATTTTTAGCATTATCCATGAGGATAAAAGAAATATTAAAAGTTTATCTTAAAGGCAGTGAAAAAGCACTTAACAAGTTCACTTTACAATATGCTTCTTGAGTTGCATCTCTGAGTCACAGGGACTACAAAGCAAAATAGCAAGTCCCCCTTCCACAGCTGCACCATGAGTTAAACCACAGCCAGCGCTCTGGTCTTGCTCAGTAAACCCTCTGCCAACTCAAGGCAGCTTAAGCTTTGCAGCAGTATCTCTGCTAAGTACATCTACAGCCACTAAAATCGTCCCTTGGCTCAGTTTTGGCCATAAAGCTGCTCTAGGTGGCCACTACAGAGAAACACCAGACACGAAGTGATTGAGAAAGAGCTTCGCCCTGGGGCCAGCACTGCCTAACAGCCTGTGCAGATGGTGAGCCAAACAGGTCCCACGGGCAGCCCTGCGACCATCGGACACAGGCAGGCTCCAGGTCAAGACCACAGCAGCAGGGGACTGGAACAGGCATATTGGCAACACAGCTCCAACACTGACTGATGGCACCAGGCTGGGCTGAAACACACTTCTGGACTCAGAGGAGGCTGATGCACATGAGAACCCTGGAGCCCTGACATTCTGTTGCTAACCAAATGTTCTAACCAGTGGCATGCTCCTTAACAATGACCTAGAATCACTTGGCAAATAGCACTCAGGCTATTCTTCCTAAATGTCAGCTGGCTCAAGAAGTAACAACTTTTGATGAGTATTTATTAGCATTTGAATTACTGCTCCCAGATTACCACACACTGTCCTGCAAAATCCTAAATTTACAAACAAAGCTGTGCTCTGGCAGAAGTGGAAGAGAATGTCTCCAAGAGAGACAAGTCAGCTGTCTTTTCCTGAAGATCTAGAGATGGCAGCTGTGGAGCTTTGTGATGTCATAAGCAAGTAACGAATTCTTTTATTTAATCTATACCACACAAGCTCTTTAAAGCAACAGATGCAGGATTTCTTTGGTTTTCAATCCCACACCTCCTTCTCCGGCCAAAGTTAGAGTATCATCATGGTGATGCAACTACTACAAATCAATGAAACAATCATTAGACTGCCCAAATTGTCTGAGAACATTCCTGCATTTTCCAGTAATGCTGTATTATGACTGAATTAGGAACCAGTTTGTTTTGTAGTTTCATCCTAAAAAAGAAAAAAGGCAACTAAAAACAGATCTTCTTTAACACTTGAGCATTCCTTACATTTGAGACAAGACATCTAACAAAGCCACCAAACACAGAAGTAGGGCCCAACTTTCTAAGACACTAACAAGCTGTTGAGAGTCCTCAAAATACAAATGCAAACTTCTCTAGGGTGTCAGGAAAACAAAATTGTTTACTCTATGCATATATTCTACATTGAACTAACTTCCGTGCCATCTTCACAGCTTTCATCTACATCAAAGCAATAAAAATATACACACAAACAGTAGTTTATTAAATTAAAGCATCCAGAGGTTTAACCTGTGACCTTCTTACACTGAAAAACTGCTTTTTAATCCTGAAAGACTTCTGTGATTCATGCAATGATTTAGTGACAAAAAAAAGTGAAAAAATCTTGAGCTTAGTCCATTCAATTTGATGTCAAAGCAAACGCCCTTCTATCAATAGTTTATCTGGACATTATCCACCCAACACATCTATCATGCACTCAAAACTTGCATTCAAAGCTAAAAATATTACATATAAACTACACATTGAATTGTATTTAGCTCTTCTAGAGCTCATGTCTCAGAACCCTTTCTCAGTCTTGTAAAAAATCAAAATCCAAAATCCAAAACCCAAACCCAGTGTAAGAAAAACTAAATGAAGATGAGACTCTGAGCAACATTACACGTGCCTTTGTTGAGCATTTCATTAAATCATGTTTTGGAAATGAAAATCCTTACTCAAGCCCTATCTGCCAAGTTTTCCAGCTCTGGAGGACACCCTGCAGTTTCTGCAGACCTCCAAAAGTCCTGAGCCACCTCCATCCAGTATGCTTTTCCAGCTGGAGCTTACAAATCCACAAAGAGGCACTTCCTCTGATGCTAACCCAAGGAAGAGGAAATGAGCTAGCCACTGCTTGGTAAGTGTTAAAGAGCACATTTTATTTGCAGATGGAAGAATTAACTAGCCCTGGCGGTGGTGGGAATTAAAGAGCAACTAAAAAACACATTAATTGTGTTTTTCTGTGCCACAGCGATGCTTTTTTATGTCTTTAAATTTTTGTCATTTTAAGCTTTTTCTGAACCAAATTTACTTAAACACTGCTAGAGAAACAATCTTGTCAGAAATGTTCTGGCAATACAAACAGAAAATCTAGATTTAGTTTTTCCCGATCTCAATAACCTCCTCTACAAAGACTGTCACAGTATGCTTTTTGTAAGAAGTTATAAATATCCTCTAAACTCCTCTAAATGTTTTAAAAATTATTATTTAATATCCATTTCTGAGTAAAACTGAGATATAAGTTCTTGACCATTTGAAAGAGCCAGATTTTGACCACAACTTTTCAAGAAAAAGAGCAGAAATAAGAAAGCTCTCTATTTCTATGTCAGAGGCTGATGACATGATGAAACAAATTCACAAAATTAATGAAATTAACAAATTAACAAAACATAATATGGGGAACAACATCAGCATAACAAGGGAACAATCTCCCTTGCTAAAGGCCCTCTCATCCAAAGATCTTTTTAAAAGTATATTAGCATACCTCCCACTCACCTCTCAGCAAAAATGTATTAAACAGCTTGAAGCTGTCCCAAACCCCTCTGCTAAAATCATACAATCTAAACCCATTTAAAATATTAGCAAAGTATTACTCATCAAAAATGCTGTTTCTCCTTTGAGTTCTACTAGCAGCGTACAGACCTAGCACCTGTATCCCAGCCTTTTGATAACTAAAGCAGAAGACAACTACATTTATTAAGTCTTAATAATGCACACAATGTCTACATCAACCACATTCACAAAGCCGTGTTTAAAGAACATGAAATACTTAGCCATTTATTTCATTCCAGACAAAGGCTAAAAAACAAGATATGGGGTATAAAGATGTTTATTTTGAATGTTATTATCTCTTTTTTTCTTCTGCAAAGCGTATAAACAAAATAATATCCATGAAAGAAAGTTATTTTGAAAGAAAACATGAGAATTTAAGGAAGGTCAAGCAGACCTCCCCAAAAACAAAGAAAAGCAAGAAATCGGTCACTTCACAAAGCACAAGCAAAACAGCCCAAGGAAATCCATATGAAAGATTTGTTTAAAGAATATATAAACTCTGGTCTAAGCTTCACAGATCTCTCTGAAAGTCAAGCTAAGAGACAACATGTCTCTGGAACATAACAAACATTTCTGAAAGTTCCTTCTGTTCTCTCCATCTCTCAAAACACTGTATTTTGCTATCTTAGTAGGAATTAACATTTTAATTGGCCTTGGCCATTTGCTGACGACCAGAATAAACATAATGATGAACGTGAAGGTAAGAAGTTAGGGAACAGCCAATGAGGCAGCTAGGTGGAGAACTCTGTGGGAGGCAGGAAAATGCATCATTACTAATCTCCTCATGCCCCATTTCAAGTTTTGGGGGCAACTCTGCTATTTCCAAGCCAAAAACCGTTCACAGCTGAGTTCATAGCCTTTTTAACATTTCAATATAATATTAAGACTGAACATCTAAGGGAGTTTAGAAACTTTCAAGGAACCACTATAAACTCTGAAATATTACATAATCTTGTCTGCTTAATCAAGTTCATCAGATTGAAGAAGCAATAAATTCGCTAGAACCCCCACTCCCTTTTTTGTTTTGAAGGTTCAGAAAGGCAAATTATTTCCAGGCTACAGAGGATCAAGTAACTGAAAATGATCACATACATGTCAGCTGCAAATTTTAACAATGGATTCAATGAGACAGCAGCAGAAAATGCAGATTCCTATGAGGAGGTACTATTTTTCTAAATCTATACATACTCCAAAGAGGGCAATCACACAAGGAACAAGTATCAATAGCTCTTTTTCCATGAGTTTTCTTATCAAGTAGGAAAAAAAATATTTCCAAGAACAAGAATCCAACAATTAGGTCTCGGTGACCTTCTAATATACTGATCCATAATAAGAACTCTGTAAAGTTGAAGCTCTAAGTTCCAGAGTACTCAAATAGTGATCCTTTCTTCCCCAAAACTAGCTTTCTGAAGTAGTTGTATGAGCTGCCTTTTTAAGTGATTTTTCCAATGAATGCTAAGGTTTAGAACACAGCATGAGTAGGTTTCTGACATAATTGCTTTCTTATGGTTTTCCAGCAATTGAACATTGTCTTTAAATCTCTTACAGGCAAAGCTGACTGGTTTAAGTAATTGTTTTTGAAAGCACACAAATATATGCAGCTACTCCTCAGTATCCTTTACAGCATCAAAAGAGCTCTCAAATAAATTAAAATTTAACATACATACACAATCTCTCTTCCATATTCATCCACAAAATACAGTTCAGCTCCATTCAGGTAGTTCTCTAAGGTTTTGGCTCTCTAGAAAGAGTTAAATATCTGAAACAGACCCTAGTCTTGTTCATATATTAGTACTGTTTTCAAAGGGTTTTTCAGAGAATGAAGATGGAGAACAATGCAAATTCTCCACTCCATGCTCAACTAACAAAGCATCCAATCAGTTCCCACTGAGTTCCAGTTCATTTCGTGTCCAGATGTAAGTGATTAACAGTACATTGTTTGAAACTTAATTCCACATCTGTTCTTCTGCGGGACTTGGAAAACAGATGAAGTTTTCTGACAATTGTTTGCAGAGTAGATAATCGCAAGCATGTGTAATAGTATCCCAAAGTGCAAAACACCCTGAGTCTAAAAAGCCTTTTTTGCTGAATGTTTTTGTTGCTTTTCTAAGTAAGACAAAAAAATAAAATGCTCTTGGATGGAAATGTTTAATACATGCTTAAGAATTCATCATCTATAACTTAAAAGGCAAAGCAAAATCCAGACTTTCTTCCTAAAGGTCTTCATGTCACATCCCAGTATTTTACCCAAACAGCAAAAATTCATTTTATGACCTGTCAGGTAACTTTTAAAAGTTACACAGAATGGGCAAATTCCACTTCACAAAAACAACATACAAAATACATTGTTTTGTCATGGAGCATGGTAGTAGTGACAGAATGTTCCAGACACTAACAGTATGACAGTCAGCATCTTTTGAACAGATCACAGATTTATGTGATATGGGTGCATTTTCTTTTGATCCCTAGAAAATGTGGATAAGCATAGAAAGGAAGACCAGATAGCAACTCTTCACTATATTTGCCAAAACAAGTGCAGACAGCATCAAAATATATTGGGAAATGTTAGGCCCAAGAAAGCACTTTTTCAATGCAAGAAACAGTTATATTAAAGAAATCTGCCACAGATTGCTCTGGATGCTTAATTCTGTATTTGCTCAAGAAATGATGGAACAAATTACAAAAGAAACTATCCACTGATAGTCATTAAATATAACAAGTGCTTCCTCGAGTAAGTCCTCAAGATGAAGAGCAGTAGAAACTATGAAAACATCAGTTCTAATTTCCTATGTTAGGCAACTGGCTATTACCAGATACTTCTAACCACTTTATTTATGGTCTTATGATATGACCCTGGACCTTCATCTGACCTCCATGTGACCTTCATCTGACCTCCTCTACAACAAGTGCAAGAGCTACATTTTCTATGCTGATTGAGAAAAATTCACAGGGAGGGCTCAGGGCTGATGAGAGACGCTGTTAAACAAAAAAAAAAAGTTCTAATTAATTCTGGGAATAAAGTAAACTACCAAGATTAGCTCATTTGGTTAGATCATGGTGCTAATATGAAGGTTGTGCCTTTGACTCCCTAATGGGTCATTCACTGAAGAGTTGGAGTTGATGATCCTTGTGGGTCCCCTTGCAACTCAGAATATTCTGTGATTCTGTGAACTATTAGTTAGCTGTATGTAAGAATGCCTCAGAGAAGGGCCAAAATTTCAGTTCAGTCACACACAAAGAAACCATTTACTGCTGCCAAGGGCTACCATGGTACTGTGAACTTCCAAATACTTGGTGTTTTCTTGAAAGGGCACATGTCTGAGATACAGAATTACCTCACATTGCAAAAGGTGTTTACGAACTTTTCTACACAATCATTAAGATTAAAAATATGGACGAAAACAAAAGGTAAAAAAACCAACAACAATAAAACAAACAAAAAACCAACCCAAACAACCAAACAAAATCATAACGTTTTATTTGTAAAATAAGAAGCGTCATTATTTTTAGTTCTGTTACATGCACATGTATGCGCACACACGCTCCCCAGTACTGGTGAGACTGGGTAGTTCCATGTGGCCAGTGTGTCACAGCAAATAAAGCAGATGGAGAACGAGAAACAGAGAAATTTTCTGAAATGCAAACACAGAAAAGGTGTAGAAGAAATTGAGTTCAAATAACAGAATTAATACAATTTATATAAAAAGAAGCTATTCAGATAAGGAAGAAAAAGGTCTGTCTTCTACAGAAAAGGACAGTGATGGGTTCTAAAAGTATCCAGCTCAACACAATTGCTGACTCTACTTAATTAGGACAGTCATTTAAAATTCATACAATAATCATTTCCATAAATTAGAAGGCACAAAGAAGATGCATTGAACTTTATAATTATAAATTTTCGTTTTCTAACTTAGAGAGTATCAGAAAGACAAGATTTACATGTAGATCATGTGATTAGATAGCACTGTGGTTTCAAAGAAATGTTCCTACCAAATCTGAATTCAAGTCCCTACAACATTAAAAGGATAAGCAATATGGCTTGGCTAAAGATTAAAATACAACAAATATCCCTATTTATACAGAAAAAGGCTGGTTATGCAGATACGATTGCCATGCCCATCAACAAACTGCAAACAATAATGACTTTGAGTTTTATTCTATGATTTTAAGTATCTAGGTAAAGAATCACTGAAGGTTTTCTGAGGCAGGTGAAGATCAGACAAGTCTTTAAATGTCTGTAGACAGTATCAGGTGAACAAACAAAGTTCCCTGCTACACATACAATCCCGCTGATGTCAGGACAGCACCAAAGCTAAGCATCCATGCTGCCAAGTTATGCAGCAGGCCCATGCAAGTCCACTTATTTCAGCTGTTGGGGAATGTCCCAAGGAAGGGTCTTGACTTTTCCATGTGCTGTGGGCACTGAAAGAGAGCGCCCACACTATTTTTTTAGCTTAAGTACCCTCTGCCAACACCATTTTCTAAAATACTACAGCATCCATACAACATATACATGCATTTGTTAAAAAATCCCAAAAACCAAAAAGCGTCACAGCCCCACATTTATACACGGAAGGCTACAATCATATCTACTTTAAAGACTGCCAGAGGACTTTTCTCCGATTGTGACCAAAAAAACTAAATGAAATTCAATATACATACGAGTCCCGTGGGTCTCTTCCACTTTGTCCTTCTGTAATTGTACTAAAAGTTTGTCTGGAGTCTCTCCCTCAGGCATCTGGAGTTGACACTTCTCCTATTTATCTAGCTAAAGAAAGGTCCCCTGCTTCTTCCCTGCCAATACCATGAAGAATTTAATGTATCAGCAGGGACTCGAAGCTTGAAACTCGACCCGCTATTTTCATAAAACGATTCACAGACTTGCCCTGAGTTTTTTTACTTAAGAGCAAAGGGTTTCCGTGCAGCAATTTGGGGCTAGATTAAACCACTTATGTTTCCATCAGTGGGGGAGGGAGGAAGAGCACCATAACATGCAGCCACCAAATTGATTTTAACATCCTGAGACAGAAAAGAAATTCCTATTAAAGTCCCTTCATACCTTCTTTAAAAAATCACAGCAGCTATTTAATGATTCCTATAAAGTAAGAAGGGATGAACACAAAGTAATAAAGAGCAAACTGAGAAAATAAAATAAAATGGGAACCAAGACAAAAAAGTTTGTTTTCACTTTACAGGAGGGAAGACAGTGGTGTGGAATTTAATTTTACTCCATACTAATATCTGGACAACAATGAAGAAAAATGAATGGAGAATTTATATCAAAGGAGCATTGATGTGCAAAGATGAACCAATTCCCCTTTTCATATCCACACAAAATGACAGGTACTCAACACAGAAGGACATGCTTTTCTACCAAATATACTGAGGAACTTGCAAATGCTCAACACCATCTTCAATTCTGTTATAACAATAAGTAAACTGAGCAACAGCAAGGCTAGTTATTCTAATTTTCTTTTTTTGAGAATGGACTACTTCTTTGACTTTAAAAAATTGCTTGCTTTTGCAAAATGGCATCTTC
>VYXF01005565.1:75728-107215 GCA_013397295.1 Polioptila caerulea | reverse complement strand
AAAAAAAAAAAGTAAATATTTTACCTTTTCTTGGTCTGCAAGTTTTCTAAGATTCTTATCCCTCACTAATCTTAACCTTCCTGCTAAGCAGCATTGGAACAAGAGTAGTAAGACCCTGAATGAAGCCTCTGCAGCTACAAATACTGTTGACTAATGAATTAAATCTGTTTTAGTGGAACAAAAATTCCAGCTAACAATTATACGCTTTCTCAAAGAAGGAATTAATTTGCATATGTATCAAGAACCTGTGTATGGTATCTTCCATTATGCTGTTTTTATAATTCCTGACCATAATTTGATGTCTTGTATGTATGTATTGGCAACAGGAATTGATCACACATTTCAAACACTTGCAAGTGGTGCTCCAAGCCAATGTTTGTTATCTGTCACTGTCTTATACTCACTGAATATTTTCCATGAGTGTAACTTGCTTCCTTTAGTTAATTTCAAATATTTGACTGTCCTTGGTAAAAAAGAGTAATCATAATATCCCCAGGGATGTAGAGGAGCTCATGTAAGATGCCAGATGCAAGATACTTTTGAAATAGCTGGTGATTTGTGTAGTGAGGATCACTAAATCAAAAAATGAACAATTTGAAAGCTTGAAGTGTGCAATATGTCACACTAATATGACAAATATTCATTTTTTCACCTTAGAGACTTGAAACTATTAATAGTATTAATAATTAATAATATAATAATTATTGAAATCCTATCAATATTAATTGGCAGCACATTTATTAAGTATCAACTAATAAAATTTTTATTAGTAAAAACTAACCTGATCCTTCAGATTGAATTTTTGACTTCACATGTGACTGCAGAAGCAGCTCATTCTAAGCCCTCAAAAATAGTGATGAATACAAACTGCACTTTCACTACATCCAAAGAATATTTATCTGACCTGGAGAAGGAATAGCAAACAAAACCAATAGAAGGATATTTAATGTAATTTTTGTTGTTTGTTTATTTTAAAATGTATTTAAAAGAAAATACATTAAGTGTTTCTGAAATCTGAATATTTTAAGAAACATCTTGGTCTTGAAAGAAAATTTTTATGCAATAATAAAGAGCTCAACAATACTAAAATATACCAGTCTTGTTTTTTTAATGGAAAATTTTTATCATTTATTACAAAAAATATTTTTGAGAGCATGTATGTTGTTTTTCATAAAACAAGCTTAAAAGGTGGATGTCAGGATGACTTAGTTGAATTTCATGAAAGGGTAATACCTTTTTTATTAAGTGACCTTAATAGTATCTCTTTGGCAGAACCAACTCCATTTGGAAGAAAATTTTGACTCCTAGTTAGGGAATTTTTTTTTGTAACTGAATGATCTGCTATCAGAATGATCATTCAAGAAAACAAAAAAGGCCCACCCTAGCAATGGCCACCCAAAATGCTGGAGAGAGAACAAGTAATATATAGGGAAGAATAAAAGGCATGACATTTAAATAAATCAAAACCCTAACAATAAAAAAAAAATGGATGTGCACATGACCAAGGTAATTTTTTTTTTATTGCTATCTTATTTTTATTTTAATTGCATTTAAAATTAGAACAACTTATTCTGTTTTTTAAGTGAAAAGATAGTTTTCTCCTTTCTCCCTGTTTGGGGTATAATAATAGGTTAAGAGGAAAGATCTTGAAGAAAGTGGTCCAATGTTTTGGATAGCAATATTATCCTAATTTTGTTTCTTTGCTCTAAAGAAAAATTTAGTATTCTTTACAAAACAATTATTTTCTCTGCATTTAATTTCCTGGTATATGAAATAAGAATAAAGCACTTTCCAGTTTGTAGGAAAGTTTTCTCAGATTAAAGGTTATGGGCACTTTGCTGCAAGGTGCCATACCAAAGAGCACACATGATACAAATTAAGCATGGCAGGATGTAATACACAGCTTTTTCACACACAGACACACACACTCTGCGGTTTTGAGACTCAAGTTACTGGAGCCTATTGACTCTGCTGAAACCTGGGATGTGAGGATTAATTACCAGGGTTAATGAACGTCACAAAAAGTCAGCTCTTACTGATATCTACAGGCTTGGCATGATTACAGTTCTATGAGAGTGTGATTTTCTTATCAATGAAGGCTGTAGAGCTATTACCTTCAAATTATGATTGATGAGTATTTGTTGTTTTAGTCAACTTGAAATTGCACTAAAATTGCATTTGGGCCCAATCCTGAGATCTTCATCCTGATGGATCACAGCAGGGAGATATATTTGTAAGGCCTTTATAATTCAGCTATTAAAGTGTATAGTGCCTTTTACATAAATTATTTTTTGTTATTAAAATTAGTAATCTAACTAACTAGTGATTATAAATACAGATGCTAAATATAGACTCTATAATTAATGTGATTAAAATCTAGCTTCTGTAATTTTAATTTTTCAGTCTAGAAACTGTGATTAATGGAGTTTGCATAGTGTGAAAATGCTGAAGTCAGTAAAGAGTCCATAAAGCAGTTAATTTGCCTTTTATTAGTACTATATGCTCTGTCAAAAATTGTTACACTGAACAAAGGCTGTATCAAGTATGCTTACAGAGCGTGAATCCACTGGCTCTAGGCTTGTCCAGCAGGACCTTGCGTTCTGAAATACTTGTAGTCAAATTCTTACAGTCTTTTACTTTCAAAAATCAATGCCTCTCTTGAGGTATCACCCTAATATAGAAGATTAATATTACAATAGAAGAGTAATTTTGTCCCTGCCAAAACTGCTCATCATTCAGCATCTCCTGCTCTTGTCTTTTAGTCATACTTTAACATGTTTTTGATTTTCTTCCAGATTTTCCATATCTTAATTTGTTTGAATAATATATCAGCTGGCACTATACAATTATTAATCCAAATAATTGATTTTAAAATTAACCTTTCTATTTCTCATTAGTTTTTCTGTGAACAAATACAGTCTGTCTATTTTCAATAACTTTGTAGGTATTATATTCTCCAGTTTTTGATAATGCCATAAATTGCATGTGCTAATTAAGCTCAGCAACATAATTCCCTCATGAAGTCCTGTCCATGCAATATGAAACTTATAGTCACATATAGAAACTTATATAGTCACATAAAATTTCATGTTTTCTGTAATGTGGTTCCTATGAAATATGAGTGTATTCAAATTAAATTTGTTAATATTTGCAGATTTTGCACATTTGTCAAGTCATCTTCCAAGATGCTGTTTGAGAAATTTATTTGCCCATAAAATACAAGAAGGAACTTGAGGCTGACTACCCATTCTCATGGATTTACTTAATAAACATATGTAATAATATTAGACTTTAAATATCTGTTGTATTCTACTTGGATAAAGGGATTACAAATCCTTTCCTTTATAAAAGATACAATTTTCCTTATTTTTGCCTAAAGAAATATGGACACAAAAAGTACAGAAAAGCTGCTCTTTTATTTTGAAACTAGGAGAAAAGATAGGAGAGATAGTCTTTGAGATATTTTCTAGGACATCCATTGAACTTGGTAGAAGGTAATAAAACACATCCAAATAGAAGTTCCAAATCTCACACTAAATGCTATACTGGAAAGGACATGATGTTTAATGGAGAAAAAAATTATCATTAACAAAACCTGATGTTGAGGTGGGATTAGATTTGGTCCGTGTGATCATTCTTGGCTTTGCCATACATCTATAGTGGCAACTCCAATCAAGGCAAAGCTGTTAGTCACAACCCAACAGGCAGAAGAGGATGTGGAATTCGAGAAAAAAAAAAAAAAAAAAAAAAACTTCTTCAAGAGAATGTCCCACTGGTAGTATATTTAGAAGCATACCCCAGCTTCAAAATGTTTATTTAACATGTGCTCTGCACACAGATGTGAGGTGAAAACAAATGCAGAGAGATGAAAGCATTGCCCAAACTAGAGAAACACCACTGCTTTAGGAATGTAGGGTTCGGAGAAGCATGAGCATCCTGGATCTGTGGGTAAGAGTAAATTAGCAAGCCCGAAACGGCAGATTTCTCTTGCCAGCAGCAAGCTGAGTGTTGTGGGAACCAGAGACATGAATGAAGGCTGTGATTATGTATAATTGCAGAAGATCACTTGAAAGCTTCAGCTGAGCATACTTGTTCTGTAGGCTGCAAAATGTAGCTCTTGTCTATTCTGTCATCCCTTAGAAAAACATAATCTCCACGTAGAAAGATCCACGGTTCCCTACTTCTGAATGGTTGCCAGATGCTTAGATATATTTTTGCTTTCAAGTGGAGGACCTGGATTTGAGGTGCCCCTGCCCTTGCATGGCCAGGATTCCTTGAAGCAAAATAAAGGGAAAGACACAGTGAGTCAACACCTTGCCAAGAACCTGGGCTACCAGCAAGAGAATGGCAAGGTGCCACACTGCAGCAATGTAGATCAAGATAACCCTTGGCCACTGGTATTTCCATGCAGCAAGTTAGAATCTTNAAGATCCACGGTTCCCTACTTCTGAATGGTTGCCAGATGCTTAGATATATTTTTGCTTTCAAGTGGAGGACCTGGATTTGAGGTGCCCCTGCCCTTGCATGGCCAGGATTCCTTGAAGCAAAATAAAGGGAAAGACACAGTGAGTCAACACCTTGCCAAGAACCTGGGCTACCAGCAAGAGAATGGCAAGGTGCCACACTGCAGCAATGTAGATCAAGATAACCCTTGGCCACTGGTATTTCCATGCAGCAAGTTAGAATCTTAATTTTTTTATATATATATATTTTTTTAAACGAAATCCATCCCCTCACACCTCAAAAGAAAATTAAAAGAAACCAGAGCAAACCCTGATGAATAATAAGCCTCTCAGCCCATGCACAATGCTCCCCCACCCCAAATGGCAGTGGGTGGCTGTGTCAAGGGCAGAATGCAGCCCTTTGCTGTCAGCTTGGAACAAAGATTTCTATCTGCTCCTGGTAAAAGCTGTTTCTATTTAAAGAGGGGGATTTTGAGATTTAATCCTTTGTTTCATCATGTTGAAAAGTAAAAAAGTCACAAAACCATGCAGAATGATCAAATAAAATCTGGACTTAATTGAGTGTGCAAGACTCTTTTTTTTTATTAAAGAATAAAACTGATTCTTTAAAACTGTCAGTATTCTTCCCTTCCCCTAAGAAAATAATGTTAAGCTCTAATAAAAACTGTGTCTTTTAAAATGTAGCACTCTTACAGATGTGCATAATAAATTATCCCTGACTGCACACTACCCTAGATTATTTAAAACATATGCCTGAACTGAGTCTGATATTTTCTTTGGAGTGGACACAACTCTTACAGACATTCGTGGTTGCAAAGTGCATGCTTGATATGATACATAATTTTAATATTTTTCTATGTAATATACCAAGTATGCAAAAATAATGTACAGATACGGGCAATAGATTTTTAGCTCTGTTTGTAAGAATGCTTCATTTAAAAAAGCAGCAACAGTCCTCTCCCTCTCTCCTTAGATTTTTTACATCCTTATTGTGAAAATCTTAACTGCTTAGCAAACAAAAACTTCAACTTTCTCATGTTATTCACTGTATGAAAAGATATTTTTCAAGTTTACAAGCAGTAGGATTAATTGCCATTGCATTTGTCTTGGCAAGCTAGTATCAGCAAGCATTTGTGTTAACAAAAGTAAATATAAGAGAGAATTAGTCAGGAAGTAATCATGCAAGATATTGAGCAATATCTGGAGGAACTGGACCCCAAGAGAATTAGAGGTGTTCAGTGCTTTCGGTGATTGCTGTGTTTCATAGGCCAAAGCAAATATTCAACAAAAACTTTACTGATGTGTTAAATTTTCATGGCTTTCTGCTGCACTCCATCTCAACGACGGCAATCTACACATCCTGTACTTTTTGTGAGTTTTGAGGCTTTCTGTCTTTTGTTTTGCAAATCTCCTATTATGTTTAACTTCTGATAATTCTGCGTGTCCCTGGGTGATCTATTGGTCTACTAGAATGCTAGACATTGACCAGCTATTAATTGAAGACTATTTTTATAAAAAGAAAGAAATTAATAAATTAATTCCGTAAAAAAATTAAAGGCTGGAAGATGTATTTAAATTCATACAAGTGAGTAGAAAATATCATGTATTACCCTTTTCTCTGATTAGTTTTTTCCCTTGGAAATGTTTAAAGAAAATGGCAGGTAGGCTGTGTGATGTCAAATTTACGTAAACTTTGCACAAAAAATTTGCACTTTAAAGTGAAGAGACAGCATTTTGTCACAGCTACATCTCTTAATATCTGTGAAATATAGAGCCAGAGACATCTTGCCATTGACATGAAGTAGGCAATAGGTAAATTTAAGTGAGAATATGGAAAAACAATTCAAGCATGTCAAATGCCACATACTGTCCTTTCTGGGGCAGGCCAGAGAGCTTTAAATGCCATAAAGATTAGGACAGGAACAACATTTTAACAATCCAGTAATTCTGATGCTTAAACAGATCTGATATTCACCCAGACTCTGTTCCATTCATTGCTTTACTTTGGGAGATACTGATGTACTGTTAGTGGGTTTTGCAGATGACAATTTATTAAAGAACACATTAGTAGATCCTAAGACTTTGAATATAAACACTTTCTGCTTGATAGGAGTCTGGGCTAGGTTTTGTTTGTTTGCTGGGTTTTTTTGCTTGTTTGTTTCTGGAATCAGACATTCTCAATCTTCTCCTCATATCTTCACTTGAAGCTCCGTTCCTGTGGATTACTGTTGTGTTTTTTGGAAGATGCTAAGCACTTACATATCCCTTGGTCACCCCCTCACAAAATAATGATAATAACTTATGAGAACTTGTCAGATGTCCAAAAAACTATTTCTGAACTAAGCTATACTTAGAAATAACCCCAAACTTGATGTAGTTAAGATTGTTTCTGGGCTACCTTGCTACCAATTGGCTCACTGAATTGAAAATTCACTTCATTTTTATCACATCACTCATATCTGGAGAAGTTAATTTTACTGTGGCAGAAGTATTGTTACTTGGTGTTGGGGAAGATGAAAGTGTATGACAGAAGTTTTGCAAATATGAAGGTTTAGCAGAAAGTTCTTTAGAAAGGAAAGCAAGTTTTGATATAGAAGAACAAAAGAGTCTGAAAGTAAAGATTGCTGAGAGAGTTGTTACTGAACAAAGGTTGTGATGAGTTGGAAAGAGATTTTATGGCTGAGAGCGAAGGATAAGCTAACTACAAACAAAAGCATGTTTTACCAAGCAAAGGTAAATCTCAGAAAAAGCACAAGTAAACGGAGAGCATGTTTTTGCCAAGTAAGAAAAATTTCTCCACTGCAGAAAAACAGAAAAACAAATTTTAAGTTTAAAATACAACTAACTCAAGTAATTTTTTAGCTACTAACATAATACGGTAATATTAGCAGTTATGATAGGCTATAGGTAATGGTAAAGGTATTGTGTATGTTGCTGATTGGTTGTTATGTTTTAAGATGCCCAGCAAAGAGAAGTATATAATGTATTGTAACCAGAACAAAAGTGGCTTCAAGCATGCCTCTAGGCTGTAGCTGGCAGCTCAGAGGTGAGGCTCTGCACCCACGACCCGAGATTGCTGTAACTCCTTCTATGCAATAAACAGCATTTTTAAAGAGCCACTTGGAGTCCCGCATCTCTCGTTCGGGCTCTTACAACTTAGAAAATGTAGATTCCACATAAAGCTTGTGATTGTTCATCTTCTGGGAAATAAAAATGCATAAATAAAATATGTTAGTCTTACTTCCTGGGACTCTTCAACTGCTTGTTTAAAAATATTTTTTCATCAGTACTCTCACTTAGGCCAGAAATGTTTTCAAATAAAACTAGTTTAATTATTTGGAAATCTGACTGTTTTTGGCAATCTACTTGGATGGATAAAACGCATCAAAAGTACATATAAATGCTTTGGTCTCTTTGAAACCAATCCATTTAGATGCAGCCATTTAAAGAGAACCATGTTGAAACAGCTGTCTGCCCATATTTTCTAAGCTGTATACTTTCATGGGATTATCATTTGTGAAAAAAAAAAAAATCATTTTATTGCTCATTTCTGTGTGATAGTACTCATGCTCAGGTGGGTTCTGGCCCATATGGTCTTTGAAGGTCCATAACATTCTTGGTATATTTTTTCTAAAACACCAAGAAAATATGTCATATTTATATTGCACAATTTATTTAGGTTTTAGTGCATTTTATCTCCAGGAACAGTTTCTAAAGTGAAGACTTTCTGTATTTCTGTTCTGTTAATCCTTTTTTTGTTATTTAGTACTCATGGTGCTTTAATGAGAAAAGTGCAATACAGAATTCAAAAGGAAGATATTCTGCAATGATATAAAAGTCTCTAGGAACTCCATTTTGGAATTCATGCACATAAAAATATCAGACTTTTTCAATTAGCTTTTAGCTTATGAAAATAATACTTTAGCTTGGAAAATGTGCACCAAATACTTTATAAATAAAATTTTAGTCGAATTGCTTAACTTTAATAAGTTTTCTCCAAAATATTGACCTCCTCAGAAAGATAGCTTCAAAGACTGCATATTAGAATGACGTATATTTTTGTCCTAATAATCTATAGAAAATTATCAGATCAAGTAGTATCATAACAGTATTTCAGTATTTCTAAATTTCTTTGGAGAATACATAGTCTTGGTATAGTGACCTGTAGAGTTTCAAGTTTTAGGTATTCCCCAGGTGAATACGTTTTAGCAAATAAATTAATTAAAAGTCTTAACAATGGTAGGATTAATGGAAGAACATTAATTTTTACAAAATAATTTGCTCCAGACTAATCCCGCAAAGTCTTTTTCTCTTTGCATAAAAATATGCATTTAACACCTCGGTAAGTCAACCTTATCAACCTTTTTTCTTTTTTAAATTAGTATTTGTACACATAACTGTTTTGTCCTCCCATTCATTGTATTTCCAACTACGTGAATAAAAATAGGAATATAATAAAAGCACTCTAAAGAACTTCTAAGACTAATTTTATCTGGGGAGAGGAAAGGTGAGTAGCAGGAATGATTTGGGTCAAGAAAAAGAACAAGAAAAATGGCTTCTATGACACTAAGAGATAAAACTTCATGTTTTTAGATAAAAGATTTAAGTATCTCAATGAGATGAACAGAAATTAGGTTATCAGAAAGGTATATTAAAGACACTCAATGCACATAGTATATAAAGTGTCTTATCATATGTACCCCACAACAAGTGTTTTAAAAATCTACTTTTAAGGATGTAGTCAAGACTTGCCTTTTAAATCCAGGACTGTCTGTCATGGTAGTGTCTAGAAACCTTGAGAAAAACTTGTCCTGCTTTCAAATAGTGTGCTATCCCATAAACAGCATATTCTTATTTTCTAGGGTCCTGTGATCTGGAGTGGTTTGTGTGAAAGTTTAACTAGAAAGGAAATAGTCAGAATTCTTTCTTTTGTTTTATTGTTATATTTGGTTCATCGTCAAGTAGTTATTTTTTCTAATTTCTGAATCTCTTGAGCACCAATAGCATAAACTCAAAGGGGTGAGAACTTAGACTTTTTCTGTCTCTTTTATGATTCACTCATTCAAATGCTAACAACACAAAAATGGTATGACTGTGGTTGAAGCAATTTCATTTTTACCACTGCATCCCTGCTAAATATTCTACAGTGGATAATCAGCCTATCAGTCTGTATTTATTACTTCATGTAGCCCTAAGTCCTTTGTTGCCTACACCATCAGTTGTAAAGCTCCCATCTGCTTTAGCATGGAGTTGAAATCCACCACAAATCTTCCTGTGACAATCTGCCCTAGCTCAGTCTGGAAGGTGGAGTCCATGATCAGTGGCTGTTACGAATCGTTGTGAAATTCTGTCATTGGAGAAGGACAAAAGTTCAGTTCCAATAAGAAACCAGGAGAGGTAACTTTGTAAGAAAAGACGTGAGAACAACAAATCCATTTTCATTTTCACTATCATTTTGAACATACTAAGAGCAAAGACACCCCGGATCACACATGTCAAATGTACTTAAATAGGATACCTTCCAAAGAAACTCGAAATACCTACATAGTTACTGTATTGGGCTTGTATGGCTAGGTTTTGGTAGCAGTTTGGGATGTGGGGAGGGGAGGGCAGAAAGGTGTTTTGGCGAGTTTTTTTTACTTCTTATTATGCTGGTCTCATTCTGATTGGCAATAAATTAATTTCCCCAATTCAAATCTATTTTGCCCATGATGATAATCAATGACAGATTTCTCCCTGTCCTTAACTCATTAACCTTCAACTATATTTTCTTTCCTCTGTCTTCTTGAAGGGGGGGGGGTGATAGGGCAGCTTTGATGAGTACCTGGCATCCCAGGTCAGCCTGCCATATTGATGACAGATTATAGTTAAAACTGGCAGTTTTAACTGATGTTTAACTGGCAGTCACAAACTGATGACAGAAGCTAGTTTTAGCCTCTCATGTCTGTGTCAAATCCCATATATAATGTGCAGGTTTTTATAGATTAAGCACAGAAGAAAGAATAGACAATGAAAGAGTAATAAAATTCTGAAAGAGTGTAACCAATGTGCACAAAAGGCTGTCTGCCATGTTTTTGTTTGATTTGCAGTGTGTAGTCTCACATGTGACTGAACACCAAAGCTTCTCAAATGGAAGCATCTGACTGTTGCAGGAAAACCGCTGCACTTCATGTCTGTGTGAGATGAGAACAGGATGATCAGTCATGGTGCAAATGACAGCAAATATCAACATACAGAGTTTAACCACTTAATTTTCATTCTTTTTATTTTTACTCTTTGGCCTTATTCTGGGTATATCTACTGCACTTGTGCCATGTCAAACAGGGCTTTTATCCATTGTCATTCTAGCATTTCGAATATTCATATCTAGTTCTTAAAAGTGCCACAGCAAAAAAAGGGTCATTATTTCTTATGTAATTTAGCTGTTCAGAGAGCATAATTAATAAGGATTTTTCTCATATCCAGCCTTTTGAAGGGCTATGATATGGGAGAACAATCAAAGTTCATTGATCTTCAGATTTTGTCTGAATAAAGGTTTTATTCCAGGAATTGAATTTTATGCTGAGCATCTGTTCATAAAATCCACCAGTAAAAGTAATACTTCTGTGTCCAGGTTATACTTTTTCTACTATGTTTTTATGCCTAACAGATGGTATAGATTATTCACACATAAGAACACTATTAAAAATAATGGTAATGGTCTAGGTTAAATGCTAAAAGGCCAAGATTTTCTGAGTTAATTTTGGAAATCTGCATGTAACTCATTCCATCATCTGTCTGTACAGAAGATCATGTGATCCAGAAGACTTTCTGCTCTAGGCTAATCCTGTCTCTCTGATACTTGATCATGCTGTTAACACAGAATATACACCACATACATATTTGTGATCAATGTTGACATTCAGGAGCTGAGGCAAATATATTCTTTATTCTGATTTTCAGAATGGAGATGGATGAAAAAGGCAAAGCTCACTTTAAACTTAAAGTGAATAAAAATAGCCGAATATTTTGTACCTGGTTTAGTTTGATTAGCTTGATTTAAAAAGTCTGTTTCAAGGTTTCTCTATTTCTTTTTAGGCATGCTGATGAATTAAGAAAAATATTACTCAGTTTTCTCTAAGAGTTTTGTAAAACTGATAAGAAATAATATTTTTTTGCTACCAGAAATATAACTTTTGTAGGAAGCAAGAATAACAAATTGTTTTCCCACTTAATTCTGCTCTTTTTACTTGAAAATGACTATGTGTTTTCCATATCAGATATGGATCTCTTATTCCAGGGTGCTTTAAATGAGACATTATTTTATATTTCAGCACACTCAAATTTCCTTAATTTTATCCATATTAAAGAGAGGTTTGTAATCCAATAGCTTCCAATGATTTCTTTGGAGATGTTTCAGCCATTCATGTTTGAGAGTACTTGGAGACTCTTAAATCCAGAGGCCATTTGTCTGCTGTGCATATTCACTCACTCTACACCTTAAATGCTCTTGTAAAACTCTCATTGCAATGGAAAAAGGAATGTTATTTGCAAGGGTTAGCAAGAGCTCAATATTTCTAAAAGAAGAGAGGAAAAACCAGAAGCTTTCACACTGTAGAAAATATTTTTGGAGCTGCATGGCTCAAGAGATTGCAATAGGATGCTGAGCTCTGTTCTGGAACTGGCTTACAATCAGGGTCACGTCTTGGGTGCAGATAAACCATGCTCATACAAAACTCCCGAGTCAGGTCATGTGATTTTTGTTATCTTTTCAGTATGGGAATGCAGAATGAAGACTGAGGGCTGCTCTAGTATCTGAGTTGTTAGGAATTTTTAATTATCTCTCTGGGAATATGGATCCCTGCTAGCTGCAACAAGCTGCCCCTCAGCCACCTTCTCTGTTGGAGTGGATTTTCTGTATCAGGAGTTGTAATGCCAACAGTTGTGGAAGAAGACACTGCCCAGGGTTTATGTTTACGAACAACAAAAAAAATAAGTTCATCAGTTGAAAAGAATGAAATCTCATGTATTTTTATTGATAATAACAATAAACAGGAGTGTAGAAATGTTGAACCAGCTGTGCCACATTAAAGCTTGAAACTTTTTGATGGGCAATTTATATTTGATATACAATTTATCTTTTTTTTTTTTTTTCTTTTGACATTGAATTTTAGATGTTTTTCGCATTGGATGCACCGTTATGGAGAAAATTAATTAAATTCTGGTAAATTGTATGTCTTTTGAGTGTAATAGAGATAATAGAGATAGAAGAAATAATATTTTTTATTGTTTTCAGATTTTATTTGGAAATTTTATTTTAATCCTTAAAGATAGCTCTTTTTTCGGTCTTCTGACCTTTATATTTTCTTTTAAGGCATTAACTTTCTTCTGCCGCTCTCCTGTTTCTCTTGTCCACAGTACATTTTACAGACTCTAGTCTAACCTGTAGGGATAACAGCATGGGTTTTTTTTATTTATAGGAGAGAACAACAATAGTGTAAGACGTTTTGATACATGATGACATAAACATATTCTTCATAATTAACAAGTAAGATCTGAGAAATTATGAAAAATGTTCCATACACCTTAAATTTTCTGGCCTGTCCATTGTATCTTTTGGGAACACAGGACCTGACAGGAGTACACAGTGAAGTCTTGGCCTTATTTGAATCTATTGGAATTAAAACTCCTATGTGAGTGTTTAGGGCCTATTTGTGGCTTTGGTGTCTGTATTGACCTAACGTCAGCCCTTGTGAGTTTAATTTCAAAATCAATGTCAAATCCCACATTATATGACTTTGCTCATCAGTGATGTATCTCACCAGGTTGAAAACAGTTACCTGGTTTAAAAAGAAAGACTTCTGAATCTAAAGTTTTCTTGAATGTGTCTTTTTCCTGAAAAGAGATCTCCTCTAAGTAGAAAAAAATTTGTCTTAACTCAAAAAATTAACACCTGGAAGAAAGATGTCTATTTGATATAACACATATTTCGTCCCTGAAACACTACTAAAATTTTCAAAAGGTTTTTCCAAGCAGGTATGAGGATATGGTCATGTAAAAAAGATTATCTGTGGTCTTAGAACTGGCATATGAGACATGAGGCATTAGGGATCTCTTGAAAAGAGCTTGAGCTTTTTATTTGAATGCTCAAAAAAAGTTGTATAACTGCCTTGTTACTTTTTGGGGCACATATTTGTAGTTGTTTCCCAAAGGGACAAAATATATTAATTACACGTGCTGCATTTCTGGAAATTCTGCTTTGTGAAATGGACATACTGTGTGTTATAAAGTAAAGAAAGAGTGCTCTTTTCCGCCTTTTTTCCCCGTTGACTTCATCACTTGGATTTGTGCACCATTCAGCTATAATAGCAAAGTATTACTTTGCAGGGAAAAAAGTATAATAAATCACAGAGTGGACTGGCTTTCATAGGTAACATGTTCTATACTTTGGCCATTTTTACAACATATAATTCATTCAGAAAGGTTTGGAGTTTTTTTAATGAAAAGAACTGCTAGATTTTCATCTGTCTTTTGTGTGCACTCATAAGTCTTTGAAAGTTTGAGTCCAAATTCTGATTCTGTATTTCATGAGTTCCTTTACAACCCATGTTCTTTCTCATTTTTCCTCTTAGCACACACCTAGGAACTAAATTTGATGTCTGACATAAAAGTTCTATTTTGCTCAATTGTAATGAATCAATTATTTGCTATGACCGAGTTACTTGTATAAAGGTAGGCAGACATGCTGTTGAGTTCAGTGCATGCAGAACTTTCTCTTGATCATCCAGCTGGGCTGGATGTAGGTCAGAGTCCTAAGGAAGTTTTTTCATCTTATCCTTTGAGAGTGTCTTAATGAAAAGCAAGGAGTTTCCTGAAAGGGCTCAATATTCCAACACGTTTGCTGAAAAATATAAATCAGTTTCTAGTTCAAGTTCACTTAAGGGCAAGCTTTTCAAAACTCATTTTTTCTTTAATTGGGTATGAATATATTCACTGCCATATCAGGAAGAGTTGAATTAGGAGTGCATGTAGAAAATAATCAAGCATATTAGAAATCAGTGTAAAGGAGTGAAATGTCTTACACCAAGTTTTGTCTATGTGTATGTGCTTTATAAGATTAGTATAATTCTATTTCTTACTATGTTTTTGTGGTCACAAATGAACCAAGTGAAAAAAACACTACATTTTCTGAGCCTTTGAAAACATCATTGGTACAAAGACATATCTGTTCAATTTGTTCAATTGCTTCTTTTGGCAAATGAGGTATGCTTGTTCCATGTTGATATTGTCAACATGCCCTAATTCATAACTCTTGTATTGCTATTGAAGAACAAAATATTTTCTTTGAAAGAAAAAAATTAAAAATTCTTGTGTGCACAATGCCATCTGGGATGTAAGACTGTACTTCTTATTCCTCTATTCTATTATTGATATCCTAATCTCATGCTGACTACACCTGTGTATTTTGTTTTATTAATTCCCAGTGTAAAATTTAATTTTGGATTATTGTTATTCTCCAGGAAGATTATTCAATAAGACAGGGTACAGTGACCAAGTTGATCTTTTTAATTTTTCAATAGTACACACTCTTTTTTTTTTTTCTTTCTTTCCTTGTTTTGAGTTGGTTGCAGGGGTGTTTTTTAGTGTGCGTTTTTGACAGTCCTGGAACTATTATTATTATTGTATTAATAGCTACAGGGGGAAACAAAACACAGGTGAAGGCTTATAATTACCTTTTCCAAGGTAAATATTTTCTGCAGAAGAGNGATTCTAGAATTCTGAGATGGTAAAAAAAAAAAAAAAAAAAAAAAAGACAAAAGAAAACAGAAAAGCAACCACTTTTTCGAGAAAAAGCAATTTTTCATCAGAAAAAAGATGCAACATAAATTATAATTGCATAGCATTTCATAATTAAAAAGGGGAAAATAAAAACACTAATATTTCTCTGAATCAAAAGGCAATTACTGACAAGAAAAATATCAAAAACCAAAACCGTCAACCCCAAACCACAAAAAAACCCAATACACAGCTAAAAATTTAGCTTTAATATCCAAAGTGTTTTTCCTGCTGGAAGGACTCGGTAAATTAGGCTGTAACTTACAACTTTGGAAATTTATTGAAGGTAAAATATTCAGTAGAATGATGCAAAGACTTGGATCTAGAGACTTTCTATGTGATTCTGTATTGTACAGAATAAGGATGCTCTTTCCCTACTTGCATCTGTAAGAAGATAAATGCATTCTTTATTTTGCTTTCTTTTTTTACTTGTTTGACAGGGAAAGGACTGCTATGGCTGTCTCTGAATCAGTCAGTGAGGCCAGATTTCTTTGAGTCAGGAGAGAAAATAAAGGTAAATTTTGTGATCTCTTTTTCAATGTTATTTTCCAATTGTTTTTAATATTTCATATAATATCATTTAGATAGGCACTGTGTTAGGATAAACTGTTAGACAGTATGTTCATATAGTTTTCAGATGTATTTTCATTAGTAGAAAAAATGATGAATTGTACAAGGATGCTATAATACACACTGAAAGCAGGTGGAATATGCCAGGGTTAATGCACTGTAAACTCAGAGCTTTGTAAGATTTGTCCAGCTTAACTTCTTTAAATGGTTTGCTAACCTTTCAGAGGTGTAGCAGTAGAGAAGCACCATTAAATCCTTATTAAATCCTGTAAACCTTGGGATTGATTATTCTAGCTGAAATTATTCCAAGAGACACATCTTTTCTGCTCCACTTCTTTCCTTTAAATCTGATTTCACATTGATAACTTTCTGTAGCATCCTTGAAACACTCATATACCCTCATGGAATAAATCACAATGGCTTGGTTGGCTCTACTTTTTTGCACCATAGTTCATCAGTGCAAGGCACACCTTTAACAAGTAGGACTGGGAGCCTGTATTTAGCTGCCTGTCAAGGAAATATCAAAGTGATTGTAGAGGAAAACCATCATGATCTCCAAAGCATGCAAGCCTGAGTGGCTGAAGACAATGCAGGGGACACTGTCTAGGATGGCAGTGACACATTTTTCTTGTTTGGCTTTGCTAAACTCTTCATAGGAGAGGAATTCTAATGTGAAAGCTTTTCCAGAAGAGTCAGTAGGCCATGCTGTTCTGGGAGACTTATGTCTTTTTGCAGTAGATGTGTTTGAAACAAGAATCAGACACTCTCAGTGAATTTCAGGGCATGTGAAATTACACGGGAATGGAACAAGAAAATAAGTCTTAAACCCCCTAAGAAGCTTAACAGCTAGACTGAGCACAGCCTTGTTATTGTTTTACTTCTGTCTGTACAGGTGGTCTAATGTTCCAAAATTTTATTTTGCTTTTATTGGTAGAAGATACACCCAGGCTGCAGTAAGTAAAAATCTCTGTTGGTGATGTATCTGCCTTTGCAAATTTGGATTTATGTTTAGAAGAGATAATAAACCAAGCAAAACCAACATGCACAGAACCTCGCTACCCCAAACTGGTCACCTTGCTATTTCCCTTCATATATGTCTTTTCCTTTTACAGATTCCATGATCACTTCTGAAGTCATGATGTAGTGAAGGTGAGAAAGACCAGGTGACCCGGTGAGAGCCACATAACAACCACTCAGGACTGTTCCTCTGGAATTTATCATGCATTTACATGTAACTGCAAGGGCAAAATATCACAAGCTAAAAGCACCCTCTTCCTGGATTGACGAAAGTGTAACATTTCACTCTTTCTGAAACCTAGGATACCAAAATGTAGGCAATTTGTGTATTAATTCCACTGTAAATAAGAGCACCCATCTGGAGTTCTGAGAGAAAGTAACATCACAGGACTGTTGAGTAACATGAGTTGGAGAGCACCTCTGTAGCTGAAATGTTATGCTGCGGAAGAAATATCTGAACAAAACAGTGCAGTAGCCTCATTGTCAGTGAATGAACCCTTTCTGATGCCTGTTCAGTGACTGACAGCCCCATCCATTCTTACTCTGTTGCCATGCCTATATTTGCTTCAGGCAAAGAGCAGGCCAGGTGGTCTGCAAAACAATCTTCTTCCAGGCAAAAGAGGATGAGCACTGAAGTTAAAGAATCTGTCTTTCTGTGAAACAGAACAGAAATCTGATTGCAATTTCTGAGGTATCATGCTGGGAAAATGGTATTTTCTAGGGAAACAAGGAACCAAACCATTTGACCTTTTAAAGGTCACTTTTAATGTCAGTAAGAAATCAGTTGGACACTAGGATAGCTGTGAAGGACTGGTGTTATATCTCCCAACAAAAGCACTTCAAAATAAGTAGACAAATGGGTTTTTTCAGTAAGGTAGCTCCTTGGAAAATGTGTAAATCTTCCTCAAACGTACTGACAATGACAGAAAAATAAAAAATAAAAAGGAAAATGCTTGTTACTTCTCTTTGTAGATATCTCTTCCTTTTATAAATCCCAGGATCCCTCTCTGAGTCTTGATTCAGTGAAGATGAGAGGGACCAGATTTGACCTTTATAAAGAATCAGTAGCTAAAGAAAATATTTTAAACATTTTGTTTACAAATAGAAGAAACACAGAAAATTTCTACTCATTACAAAAGCAGAACTCAGAATTTAAGCTGTATGAGTGCATATTGATAGTGTTTTTTATTGCTCCCTCCTGCTTCCTCTGCTGTTTGAAAACCCAAAGGGAGAGCACTTGGAGGCAGAGCCATCTGCTCCTCTAAACCCATCAAGTTTAATCGTGTATTTTAGCAAATTATGACACAACACTTTTCACTTTTACGGAAAAATGTTATGGTTCATTGTTCTTTGTGAGAAATATAATAAACTGCAAAGCACATTTGGCCTTCTAAGTTCTTTTAAAACTGACCATTCTCTTTTGTCTGATGATCACTTCCTTGTTGTCTGTCAGCTTCTCATGAACATTTTTTGCTTTTTAAATTTTATTATTTATTTTCTTCTCCAAAATAATAAGGTGCTTTCATTGTTTTCCATCAACCTCAGTTGCAAAGACTAAGTTTCAATTTCACAATTGCAAATTTTCAATTGTTTCAAAGGATATGTTGAGGAATAAATGAGGACTGTCAGCTCTGATGCTAAGCATAAAAACATATAAACTCCTCTGTTTTCCTTTGCTTTCTATTCTTTGATTTAACACTCTTTGAAGCTTGGCTTGTGTTTCAGTACTAGAGAAATAGAAAAGAAGGAACAGTTGCCAATGGAGGGGAGCTCCATGTTCATCCTACCCCTACCAGTTTAATGCCAGGGCCAGGGAGAGATTCCCAGAGTCTGGAGAGGGATTGTAGATCCACAGGAGAGCAGTGCAAAGGAATTCTAGCCACCTCTGGACAGCAAGATGGCTTTATGGGGAGGCCAGCTTAGCTTCCTCCATGCAAACACAAGTAGCATAGGGATATAAAAATGAGGGGCCAGAGATGATGGCACAACTGCAGGACTGTGATCTAGCAGCATCATAGAGAAATGGTGGGACAGCTCCTGGAGTGGAGAGTTGGAGTGGAAAGGCACAGGTCTTTCAGAAGGACAGGCAGGGAGATGAGGAGTCAGTGGTTTTTTCATCAGTAACCAGCTGGGGATGGATTAGAAGCTAAGAGCTTATGGATCTTGAAAGGAGGGCAGGGACAGATGTCATTTCAATGGAGGTCTGCTACAGGCTCTCTGACCAGGAAAACCAGGCAGATAATTCCCTCTTCAGACAGAGAGGACAAGCCTTACATTCACAAGCCATGGTGGTCTTCAACTACCCTAATATCTGTTCACGGGACAATACAGCAGGGCACAGGCAATCTAAAAAGTTCCTGTAAAATATTTGTGGTAATGTCCTTCTCCAAGTAACAGAGGATCTGACAAGGAGAGTGCTTTGCTGGTCTTTGTTCTCACCAAGGAGGAGGGATTTGGGGGGAAAGTAAAGCTCCAAGGCAGTCCCGGCTGTAGTGACCATGAATTGGTGGAATCCAAAATCCTTAAAGGAGGAAGAAGGGCCCTCAGAAAGCTTGCTGTCCTGGGCTTTATTACAGCAGAATTAGCCTCTTCAGGGATCTGTTTCATAGAGTACCTTTAGATAAAGTCCTTTAGGTAAGATAGGCCCAAGAAAGCTGGTTAATATTCACGCATCACCTCCTTCAAACTCAGGAGACATAGCATCTCAACAAAGATGAAGTCAGACAGAAACACCAGTAGGCCTTTGTGAGCAAATTCTAACAAAAAATGGAAGCCTGAAGAGAATGGAAGCAAGAACAGATACCCTGAGAGGAATGCAGAGAGATTATCAGGGCAGACAGGGACCAGATTATGGAAGCTTAAAGCCTGACAGAATTAAATTTGTCAAGGGGAACAAGAAAAGCTTCTAAAAGTACATGGATGGGAAAAGAAAGGGTAGGGAAAATGTGATTCCTGTCCTGAAGGTGATGAAAGACATAGTTAGCAAGCATATGGAGAAAGCTGTGATACAAAATTACTTTTTTGCCTGAGTCTTTACCAGCAAATGCTTCAGTCTTCCTGCGTGAATCACAAAGAGAAAAGGAAGGGACAAGCAGAATGAAGAGCTGCTGTAGGAGAAAATCAGATTAGAGAGCATCAAAGGAAACTGAAGGTGCACAAGTCCACAGAACCTGATGAGATGCATCTACACGTCCTGAGGGAACTGGTGGATGAAGTGGCTGTCATGGAGGTTTATAAATTGAGACAGATAACATATTCAAGTGAGATTTACTTTATAAACCCTGTAAACCAAATAAAGCAATTAAATCAATTAAACCAATTAAAGCTCTGTAAACATTTCAATACAGATTTGTGATGTCAAATGGATTAGTCACTACATAAGCAATGTAAGAATTCTTAAGGTTTTAGGAGGGTAGCCAAGCATGTGCAATCATAAAGACACTGAAAATTGTTTTGCTTTATGATGTAATTCCTTCTCAAATTTATTTAACCACCATCTTCCATCTTTATTCTGTATTGCTATTTTCCTTTCTTTACTTTGTTTTAAATGCTCTGCCACCAATTTAAAGATATGCTCTCACCAATTTAAAGATATTATCTCCTTTGTAAAATCAAGTCTGCATTTTTCTGTGGTAGGATATAGGATCAAGCAATTTTTTAACTATTGTTCAGACAAAAATATGTTATGTTGGAATGTGCTATCTCAAATTGGTTTATATTATGAGTCTGTTTGCACAATGTGAAGACAAAAGATGCATGACTTATGTCTAAGTTAATGTATAGAGCTTATGCTTTGTTTCACATATCATGTCTCTGAAGCTGTGATATAGACAGACTGCACTGTAATTAATCTGTTTTAAATATTTTTTTCTTTTATGGCAATTAAGTTTCTTAATTTTCAGTGAAAGAGAAAGAATAGAATCTAAAATTAATCTGTAACTGCACAGTCTACTGCTTTAAAATGACAGTGCATCTTTTAGAATTAAACATTCAGTCACAGCACGTTGCAGTAAACTCACTGAAACTTGATATATTCTGAGAGACTTTTCAAACAGAGCATTTAACTGAAGTCATGTAATGACACTTAACTGGATTTTTTTTGCTGGTTTCAGTCAATTGAAGACATTATTAGTGTGGAGCACAAATGGAGCTGAATTTCAAGAGGCGCTCACTGAAACTGTCTTCTTATAACGCCAATAATACATTGGCAATCCTTGTAGCTCCTGTGGCTGCTAATCTTCTGGATCTGATTAATTGGAAAACCAGATAAGGAGTGTCTATTTTCAGAATCATGTAACTCTGATTCATTGCTTGCCGTTGACTGAAAAGCACTTTCCCCAAACCTGAGAAAAACACAAATTAAATGAATGTCAGCCTTGACAGAACCAACAGAGGGTTGACTAGCAAAAGATAAGATACAGATTTCATAGAAATATGATGCACAGTGGTCTCTCTGAGCATAGTTCAGTAAGAGAAAATGGTCACTATTCCTTTAAAAGCTTTCTTTATAAAGCCACTGTAAGCACATTTTTCTACTAATTGTACCTAGTCTCATTTATCTAAATCCTTCTCATCCTAGCATATTTTCCATCACATTTATACATGACTGCGCTTTCATAACAGCCACTTTGCCTGCAGGTGAGATGGTGGGACATTAGGTACCACTGCACTAGTGCTGGTTCTTTGACAAGTGACAGGTGGCTTGTTTCTGTCCCTGAGGGGTGGGATAATTTATCTCACCAATGGGTTCAGCCTCTGGCAGCCTGGAAACTAAGGGCCTTGAATGTTAACTCCAATAGTAGCTGGGGATGCATAACAAGACTATCTCTGGAACCAACACACTGACCAGGAGGATATCCAGGCTGCAGAACAAAATGCCTCTGTATACATTTAGCTGCTACCTACTGATAAAACTAGAATAAAACACACTGATCCTTGTGGCATATAAATTACATGGCATGTCTCATTTGTCATAGCATTAATAATTGTAATTGTAGAAGTAGAATTTCTTAGCAGGAAATATCAGAGATTTAAATTAAAGTGCAGTATGTGCATCAGAAATGTAATATTATTATTAATAGTAATAATAATAAAAATTGAACTTGTGAGGAAAATTTAATTAAAGGAAAATGTAGAAATCTTTTCTACAAATATATCCACCTTATAGAAAATCTTACATGTTTAAGATTCACAGAAAAATACTACTCAGACCTATGGTGGTGCTTTTCAGTACATATGCAGTCATAGGTCATAATTTCAGATAAAGTAAAAATTACTTCAAAATACTGTATTTGTGTATATTTAAATTTCATCTCTATTTTACAGAAGGTTGTATGGTTGGTATAATATTTCTGCCTGAGTTGGAGGTGGGAGGAAAAGATAGATGAGATATTACCTATTAGCAATAAAGCATTCTGTATGGTAATTAAAATAGCCATGAAGTGCTTTTAGTCTGTTGCTTAAAATAGTCTGATTCTGCAGTTAATTTGAATGTATTTTTTTGAGTTACAAATTTTTTAGGAGATAAGAAGTCACCAGAGGGTTGGAATTTGGATTCAATATCTGTATATCCCACAAAAGAGAATGTGGTCTTTTTCAATACTACTGCAGTGCCAGGTTACAGAAAGAACTTTGATAAACAAGATAATTTAATTAAAGGAAATGGAACAGTTAAAGCAAACAAACATAATCATTCCCTCATTACAAATAGATTTCTTTAAAAAAACCCCAAAGAAGCAATATCAATTAGTTTTAACTTTATGCAAATTACATTGTCCATGTTATTTCTTTGCTTGGAACACCCAAGAGGAAGACAAGAGAGTAGTTTATTTCTTAAAAATCCAGAAACTGGTAGATTTATTAGTAAATTCTTAGAAAATTCATCCTGTGTGCAAAGGAAACTTCACAGTACATATCTCCAGAGTAAATAATACTATTTATGTGTCACAAAATATTGAATCTCTGGTAGGATGAAACAAAACTCATTACAGGTCATTACAGATGGTCAGATCCTCTGTATTTTAGAAACATTTAAGGTATTGATGAAAACTCACTTTATGATTTTCTATTGTATTCTTGCAAGTAATCATGACACAAGTAATAGAAATATTGCCACAAAGCACTGGGGCAGATAGGGAGCAGAAATAAGGTGCAGTTTATAAACAGCCATGGCTATTAACTGGTAGATCTCTTGTGGATGAATTGTGGATAATCTTAAAAGTCATTGTGCTGTAGCTCAGACTGAGTCTAACAGAGACTACTAGATGAGACTTATACACTGGGGGCAAAACGTCTGACTGTAGTGGTTCTTCCTGACCTTAAAATGCATGGAAGAGACAAAAAACATACACTGACTGATGCATATGTGACAATTCACACTGAAAAAAAATCAAGCAACATTTTCAGGCATGAAATAAGAAAAAAATCCCTACATACTGCTCTTTTTTTTAGCTGAGGCTTGTCTTTGAACCCTCAGATCATTAAAATGTAATCCTCTCATGGGGAGAGGAGCTATGAACACTCAGTGAAATGAAGAGGACATGGAGCCTTCTAATATAGGGTATGTGTATATGTGGATGCAAGCCTGTGTGAGCCAGTGTTATTTCCACCCTCATTTATGGATAAAATTATTGAATTTTTTGCAAACGATTTAAATTTCGCATTACTTTTAAAAGGATAAAAATTGCAGGCCTATTTACCCTCACTAGTAGAATACTATCCTTGAAATACCTCTTAATTCTATACATTGTAATCTTGCATGAGTTACTGAAACTGGTTTCAGTAACTGATGATGCTGATGATTGCAATGGAATGCAAATAGTTTAATACTAAGAGCTAGATCTCCTATATAACAAATGAACTGGTTAAAATTAATAATAAAGAATCATTATTAATGTTTTGTTCTTCTAAATAATGATTGGAAATTCTTCCTCACTCTTCACTCACAAAAAAGTAATTACTTTTGTTTGTTTGTTTGTTTGGTGTATTACATATGGAAAGCAAGAATGGTAAATTTGCTATGTGGTAGAAAAATGTGATGAGTATATTTAGCCATGGAGTAATAAATCTAGAATTTAATACATAGAATAAAAGCTTTCCTAGCACATTCAAGCAAGATGCTTTCATATGATTCTTGGTGATCAAAAAAGGAAAGAGCGAATAAAATTTATGATAGGATCTGTGGCTACATGAATGCAGATGGCCACAAATATTTTTTAAAGGGAAGGTTTCCTTCCCTTTTACTTTCATTAATACAAGCTTTTTGAAAAAGTCATGGTGTAGCTACTTGTGCATTGCTAATAAATATAAAAAAATTCAGCCCATTGTTGGTGTTAGGATGCTTTATGTAATTTTCTGGATTTCCTGAATTCATTTAGCACCTTGTTTCCTCTGAAAAAGGAAGGATATGATTCCTTACCCGTGTCTATTGTCTGATTATGAATAAGGACTTTTAGACCTGAGGTGTTAAAAGGGTTTTTTGGGGGGTTTTTTGAGCGAAGGATAGATTCCTTGACAAATACCAAAATTTAAGTAGGTTGTCTGAGTGGATTTTAAATATTTATTACAGTTGAGACTGTATCATTTTTACACTTATGATACCCAAGTGCCTTTTTTTCTTTATTCCTTTTTAAAGCTTCTTGAGTGCAGATTTAAAATTCATTGTTTTTTTTTTAAGCAAATGAAAAAAATCAGTTATCGAGCTTATAACTGGCTTATAGATACTTAAGAAGGTCATGAGTCAGCTTTATTTTAGTTACAGTATTTCACAGAAGCAAAGAATCACAATGTATCTTCTCTGGATACACTTTTAGTGTGAAGTCCTTCTTATATTGTAATAATAGTTGCATTATTTCTTGAGCAGGTTCAAAGCAAGTAAAACAGATGCAAGTAAGTTTTTGCTATAACACTGTAAGAGATGAAAAAAATTCTTATCTCATCATGTATAAAATAAATGAATGGACTAGCTGATTACCACACCACCAGTTCTGAAAAAAAAATCATTCTTCTCTATAAAGAGTAAAGGTAGACTGCTTTGCCACATAATATGAATTCCTTTGCAAAGATCCCTCTCCAATTTCTATATTATATGGTAAAAATTATTTTTTTATCCAAAAACAATCCAACAACCAAAAACATCTTAGGGGAGGAAATTATGTTTACCTAGTGTCAAAGATCAAGCCACATCAGCTGGAAAATTTGAATGTACTGAATTGGAGGTTAAACTCTTAATTCAATGTGGATTACCTCAGATCTCCAGATTCAGCCAAAACTTTTATTATCTTGAGATTGGTTCACCACAGGAATCTCATTTTCTCTGCTTATGTCCTGGAAAGACTTTCCTTTTCCCCACAATAGCCATTATAAGTGGTGAAGTTTAAAAAAACTTTTTAATCTTCTTAATGGCAAAGACAGATATTAGGTTTTCCACACAGATTTCAGTTTAGAATCCATATTTTATAATTTCATTCATGGAGTGAAATTAAGTCGTGATGTGAATGCTATTAATACTGTTCTTTCTTGGACCACAGGCTATTATCTTTTTCAATTATTAACAAAACAGCAGGGTCAGTTTTGTGTGTGTATGATCCAACAATGTAAATTGCATAACTATTGTCCAGAGGTGCTTTGGTGAATTAGTGGCTACAAATTACATAAAAGTAGAACTTCAGTTCTTGTGGATGAATATAGGCCCAAGGATTTCAAGGATTTCAAGGTCCAACTATAACATTTTACAGCAGTTAGAAATCCCATCTGCTTGTGCTTTTTGTGCAAGGAATCAAATGTATATGGGCCAAGGGATTGCAGTGTTAAAACTCCCATGGGAGCACTAAAATGATCATAGTACACTTATAGTGTGTGGCATTCTGACCATACTGAGAGATGCTTTCATACAGATTGCACAGTATATGTATTACACCAGAATTAGTCTTTTCATGGAAATATTAGCATTTCGATTTCCTGGCTGCTGTAATTTTAAGTTCATAACATCGTCTGCATTAATATTAGGTGCTTATTTTAGTGAAATTTGCAAGAAGAAAAGGAGATGAAAAACAAAACAATTTTCAAAAAGAGCAAAATAAAAATAATTAGATACATGATCGTTTTAAAAACCATGGGCAAACAAAGCTCCCTGTGACTGCAAAAACCATGCAAATGCCAGTATCATCCTAGGTGACCTATTCAGTGTCTTCTCAATCCTTTTCTTTTCAAACACTTATGTGGTAAATCCCTTTTGTAATCCTAGCATTGTTTCTGCAACTGACATTGAAAGGAACATCTAATGCTAACAAAAGCCACAAAACTCATCGTGTAATTGTCAGAGGTTAATACCTGACAGGATGCCTTTGCAGAACAGAAGGACCTGGTTCTCCTGACTGTCAGCATCTGCTTTGTTATGGGCACCAGCTAAAGTACAAAGGGCTTTCCCACTTATCAGCTGCTTCTGCTTTGTGGGCCTCCTAATCACTGCAAAGAATGTGAAAGGAAGGTAAATGTGAAGTCTACAGTCATGCAAAAAAAAAAAAAAAGAAAAAGAAAAAGAAGAAAACAAAAAGAAAAAAGGGAAAAAGGTAGAAAACTGGGGCAGGGAAGGGGAGAGGTTTAGTTTGGTTTGGTTTGGTTTGGTTTTCCTACAGAAATCATAATAAATTAAGCCTCTGGTCTATCTTTTGCCGAATAATTGTCAGATGATAATGAAAAAAAAAAAAAAAAAAACGAAATAAAAGCTGAAGGTATTAGTCAGAATGTGTTTTCTCATCTGAGGACTTCCTGCCCATTAAATCTTTGTGCATTTAGGCGCTTTGTAAGTTCAGGACTTAGAAAAGTGAATACCATATATTGTGGCAATGTTTGTCCAGTCATGGTGATGGAAACTTGTGCAGAGCTTGTTTCAGCTCTCATATTCTTGGTCTAAAGATGCATAAATCATTGCAGCATATCAGACTGTGTCTGTAAAATGAGGACATGGCATTTCTTGTTTTCAATAACTTCTGGATCACTGTATTGCGACTGGTAGGATGATGCTATTTGTAATTTACACACTGACCTCTTAATTGACTCAAAACCCATTTCTGTGTACTCAAAGTTTTGGAGTTTCTTTCTGGTTTTGTTTTTTTTTCCCCCCAAATTACTCTCAGTGTTCTGTTTTGCTCTACATTGCATTGTACGATCCCTGAAGATAATGGAGATATTTTGTCATCTCTCGCTTTTTTCTTGTTGTGGTGGTTGTTATATTTGTTTGTTTGTCTTTCTCCGAAAGCTTAAATTTAGCAATGAAACTTTAAAAAAAGTACTAACGACCTGTTAATTTGGAACACGGATCCTATATGCAGCCACATGCAGGTTGCATTCAGATGATTCTTCCCTTCATTAATTTCTATGTTTTCCAACATATTCAGTTTGTGAATAATGAGTGTAACCTTCATTCAAGTAAGAGAGAATAAAAATAGCAAATATTCAAATGAGTCAAAGCAATCTTTACATCAGTTTCAACTCTACTCAGCTCCTTCTGCAGGCATTATTGGTTGTGTTTATCTTTTTAGTTTTTATAATGTTATGCTTGTAACATTCAGGGGAGGATGCTGCAGAAAAGATAATGAATAAAAAAATTGTATAAACTTTGGTTTTTCAGCTTAGAAAATTCTCTTAGCATTAACATAATTAATAATAATTACCTCATTTTTTTTCCTCCTGCTTGGCATCAATGCCGTTTATGTTAGTCATTTATGTTAGTTAGGCAGGGGTACTGCGTCATAGTAGGCGACTATCATCTAAACATTGTGGACAAGTAGCCTTTAGAGCAGCATGCAGCCGGGAATATAAGAGCTCTTTCTGAGGAAATCTGGATATCTTCACAGTTGAGAGCCAACAGTGCAGCAGTTGTGAATATCAACACTTCCAGTTTGGAAACTGTCAAGAGCTGGCTGGCTTTAGATGTAGGAAGTAGACAAAATCTGAGGAAAGACAGCAAAACAATTCAAAGTAACTCAAAACATAATGCAATGTTGCCCACAAATGTTTTCAGAATAATTGCATTTCCCTGTGCCTAAAGGTGATGTTGCTTTCCTTCGGGACAGGGTCTCTGAACGGCGTGCTCTTCACCAGCTCTGCAGGGAAGTAAGTCGTTTCCAAAGAGGTCTGAAATTACTTGAAACTGCTTGTCTCCATCATTGGGGAAGCTAATTTGTCTTGTGGAAATGTGAAAGTACTTGAGGCAGCTGAGAGATTGATCGGAGCTATGTCTCCAAGAGTCCTCTGGAAGAACAGAGGAGAGAGCACTCCCAGAGTGCTATGAGTGTGGCTGTTGCTCTCTTTGACACTTTACTGTTTGTCACTGGGGTGAATAAAAGCTTCTGTAGATGGCCTCTGACAGTGCATGGTCTACAAATTTGGGCATCTGAGAAGGGTTCAAATTCATATTGAATTTGAAGACTCCTCTGTGAACTCTGCAAACACCCTGAGAACTTGGTGGGACTCCTAGGAAAATAATTGTCTGAAGACAATTTGAAAATAGGTAAGTTGGGGAGTGTTTGGTTTGTTGGGTTATTTTACTGTTTTTTTCTCATAAAAACTGCAGGTATGACAATCTGAAGATCAATAACCAGATCCAGGGGCTCATCTTCTCAAAATGCAGATGTTTATAGAAGTCCAAAGTTGTTTACATCAATTCAGATTTGTGCATGTTTCTTCTAATTGCTTGTCACTGTTGCAAGTGGATGTTTCAAAATACCAACTTGCATTCACATTACACATTTCACTATATCAACACCCCATCTAAATCAGGGATTGTTTCAAACTGCCTACCTTTCAGTTTCCATCCACGTAGTGAGTTTGCATGCTATTTCATAAATTAACAACAGTTTCTAACCTGCAGATTCATTTGCAAGGGTGAAAGGTGAGTGTTCAATTACTTCCACCACAGTTAACATAAACATTGACCTGATCGACTGCAGTGCTCCCTTTGTGCTATAACACAGCCACAGATTTATCTTCCCTGCCTCTGCTTTGCTCCAGGCACCTGATTAAATAGCCCAGACCAATGTCTGCTCTTATATGCTTACTTTGATTTTCACTTTGGAGCACTTTACCAGGACTGCACTCATGCCTCCCTGCTGCTCCCTGATGCTTTGTGGCATTTATTGTCTGAGTTTTCCTCTCAGTGTGGCACCACAGTCTAACTGCGTAATATACCTTCTGCATGCAAGGATAATCCGCATCCTCCTCATCACTCTACTGCACTAGGCATGATTTCTATAATATTGTGAATATATTAAGGAAAAAGCAATCACAGAAGGCCTTGGGATTTCCAAGTTGCCTTGGAAGGCTAATAAAATTCTCCATATGTTTTTTCTATCTGCTACGAACCAGGCTTCACTTCTTAAATCCATTCAAGAAGCTGAAGGTTTAGTGTGATGATGTCATCTAGATCAATGGCTTACTACAGTTACTGCTATTAATCATGGCTTACTATTGGTCTGCTTAAAGCCATATGGGGCATAGCACTAGTACAAAAATGTTTATCAGGAAAAATGACTTTGCAGAAGTAAGGACTTATGGAACTTGCACATGACTCGGAAAAGGAAAAAAANAAAAAAAAAAAGAAAAATAAGATTAAACTATACCATATTGCTTAAAATGCAAGCTTATTCAAATAAATGACAGGGTTTAATGCTAATCTCATTATCCATACAAAAATTTGAAGAATAAGAGAAGGCATTTCAATGTCTAAAAATGATGAAATGATGACATTTATTTAAAAATTGTTGCATGAGAATATATATTTTCAAGCTTTACACATATTATTCCAGTCTGTGCAATTTCATGCTTTTTAATATTATCACCAAAATTCCCTTATCCATCAGTGGTGTTTTTAGTTTTGAAGAATTTGATATGTATGATAATAACAATAGAATAGAATCTTTTAGGTCTGATACAATTTCCTTTGTTGGAGCAAAGCCAGCTCTGTAAAATGTGATACAACTAAAATATAAAATAATTTTAAATATTTGGTTTACGTAGTAGAAAATATTTCTTCCTGAGGCCTGGAAGCAATATTAAATACAATTTTTCCTCTCCTAAACTTGAAATTACTGTAAGTGCATTCAGCAGTTACTTGAGTTAAGGGGAAAGAGTAAGATTATCTATGAACAAAAAGAGACTAAAATAAGTCTCAGCAGATAGCTGTGTCACGCTTAAAGAACTGTGGTAAATTGATAAACATCAGTGACCAATCAGATTTTTCTTCACATACAGCAATGATATTTATGATACATTATAAATCTTCAGACCTTCCTATGAAATAGTCAGCTTTCATATCTGACATGGAGGACAAACTAGAGGTGACCTGTGCATTTGGAGATGTTTTCAAAGACAGACAATGTTGCCTTCTCAAGTTTATAGAAAATACATAATTTTAGCACTTAAAATTGGTGGCAAAGTTAGGTCATTTTTTAATGATTTTGAAATTTGGATATTTAAATTTGAAAATGCCTATAAATGCAATCTATATAGTCACTTTTTTCCCCATGATCATCTCACATTAGAGTTTAACAGAAATAGAAGTAACCAAACAGGCTCATTATTCCTTATATGACTATTCTTAACAAGAAAACCCAAGCATTTATTTCAGAATACCTCTTTTCTGTATTAGACACTCAGTTCAAACTGATAAAATACCATATTTTTAAAATTTTACTCTCTATGGGGAAAAAAGAGGGGAAAAAAAGGTAGAAAGAAAAATCATGCCCTTGGGTTTTACTTGTTATTGTCTTAACAGCTGATGATGTGTGATATGTGAGCTCTAGCTTAGTATGCAAAGGTATGTAATAAGCATCTATGATCAGAAATTAAAATTAAATGAAAATTAAAGAGCAATTGATCTTTTAGGCTCCAGATGAATTATCTGACAGAGATGTAAATAATAAGTAAATGTCTTTCTTAGTTATATGCTGATCTTTTACCAATTTCATATTGGTATCTTGGATATTGAGGGTGATCCAAGAAGTTCGTAATTATTGCACCACTATAATGACCCAGCCTGGTGTTTATTTAAAATATCTAGCTGAAACAAACAATTTGTATTTAAGTATTTCAGTTATTACAGTGTGATTTCCATGATAGCAAAAAAATTGACTGAAGTTTTATTTTTGCAAGGTGGGGACGCCTAGATTGCAGAGACTAGCGAGAGTTCCCTGAATGCAGAACTCTCAATTATACGTACCAACTGAGGAATGCAATTTTTTGCCTGTAGAGGTGAGAGGAGTCTCTTTTTGGTCCTGTATAGCAGACCAGGTGTGAGATGAGTCCTTGCCATAGTAACAGAATAATGGCTGTAGAGGCCAGTGGTCATTCCCCCGCACTGCCCTCTGTTCTCCCCTTCCCATGAAACCCTATATTTGATAAAACTGACACATCTTGGGTGAAATTCTGCTTTTGAAGACAGTAGATTACAACACAACTGAAACTTAGGAATATTTTTACCTTTTAAATGCATACTTCTTTAAGAAAATATTATGAATTAATATATTTTTATTTACTACCTTTTGCAACACTTCCTTTAGCATGTACTAGTATCTTATGTCCAAGACAACTATATTTACTTCTCTATTTTCCTCTCTTCTTTCA
>VYXF01005565.1:19428-70255 GCA_013397295.1 Polioptila caerulea | reverse complement strand
GGGGGGGGGGAGAAACCAGAACATAAAGCTTAAAATGAACCAAAATATGCAACGCAACAGTGTGGGTCCCAGATGTCCATAAACGGCAAAACCAATTCAGATTATTGGCTGCTGTCCCTAGGGCTATCACTAGCACAAGTAAGACATAAACCTTGCTTGCTATTCTGTGTTTTTTCATTTTTAATGTCCAAATGGAGGGGCTGAAATTCAGATTCCATTAATGTCAGTAACACTGTCAAGCAATTGGCAGGTTTTTCCAGTCACTGTGTTTTTTGATTGACTGTATCAGCCTGACTGACCTGCAGATGCACAGCAAGTCTTGTTTAGTGATATGCACTAGACTTACCCTGTGCTTCCAGGGTCAAACACATTTGTGCCAGAACTGTCCAAAAAAGTCACATTCTCTGCATTTTTGATATTGCATAATGAACTACTGAGCCAACAGTTGTCTGGAAAATGACTCTGCAAAATAAATTTTAAAAGGTCCAGGAAAACATTCTAGTTATAGCTAAAGTTATGCTATTAATGACTTACATTCCAATAGGAATGGGAATATGCATCTTCATCCTCTAATCTCTTACATCAGTTTTGGCTCCTACACTAATTCAGATGGAAGTAAAACATGCTTTGCAAGATAATGAAAATCAATTATTTTAGATAGAATTATTATTAATAAGCTAAAGTAGTGGAATTATTTGGATTAATATTAAAAACCTTCAAAGAGGGAAGACTAAGAGTACAGTCAGTGACAAAACAACAACATCAACAACATGCTATAACATTGTTTGCAGGACTAGTACTTCTCTGAGTAGATCATCCATTTCTTATCCTGAATGCTTTCTGAACCTCCACAGAGTATTCACCAGACTGTCAATTTTAAAGGAACTTAAAACTAAACCTATGGGCACCTAAGAGAGCAGAAGATGTTTTGGTCACACATGGTCAATAAATCTATGTAACTTCATGTGGAAAAGCTGCTGGTAACAGAATTTGCCAGCAGACTAAGTGCCTTCAAAATCTTAGCAATGTTTTGGGGGGCACAGGAGGAGGCAAATATTTCCAATTTGTTTATATTTTTCTGGATATTGGGAAGAATATGGAGGAAGCATTAAATGGTGAGTTTACTTTAACTTGAGCCTTTTAAAACTGTTCTATTTAAACAACTTTGAAAGAAGGCAAGTGAGTTACACAACCAAAGTACTATCTTTGAACTCAGACTCTTAAAAGAGTCACACAAGTAAGGCAGAATAATGCAGAACCAAAAGTAAGACCACATAGCCAATAAAAATTTTATTTCTAAACGGAAAAATTTCAAATATGATCCTTGTGTAATCATGGCTGTGGATACCATTATTTCTGCAAAGAATGTTTTAACTTGTTTTCACCCTGCTTTGAACTGAGCTGAGTAAGGAGAAAGGAGGTCTAGTCCACTCGGCTCTGAAAATCTTCACTGTCTCTCACCAGCACTTAGTGTTTGTCTGTTGTGGCAATGGGAGTCAGAGTTTCAGGTTTTTCAGGTTGCACCAATTATTTTTTTCCCTTCTCTGTCTCTGTCCCTTGGCTATCTGATCAAAGTGCTCCTACCAGCTGCAGTTCTGACAGCAGCTTAAACAGCAGCCTGACCTGAGAAGTGAGAGAGGCTGTTTCTCTCAGGTTTGTAGAGCCCAAGTCATCCCATTGTTATTAACACCTGTAACAGAGCTACCTCACACAGCTCAGCTCCATTTTGGGCAAGGCAGAGCAGTGTGGCTGGGGCTGACTGTGGTTCTGCAGTACAGGAGAGAGAAGACAATAAGACAGGCAGGCAGAAAGAAAAGAGGGCAAGAAAGATAAGAGGGCAACATAGGGTTACAGAGGAAGAAAGTGGCAAGGGATAATTGGGAAAAAACAGCAAGTTCAGCAAAAGGAAAGATAAAAAGGAAAGAACTCAAAAAGGACAAGAGGCGGAAAAGATGGAAAAAACAAAAACACTTATTCATACAGAATAATTCCTCCCAGATGATTTTGTGATTTTTTTGTGTGTGCAGTTGGGGTAGGAAGTGGAGAGGAGGGCTGTCTTTCCCTCCTTGTCGGTCTCTTGAATCTTATTTTCTATATTTTTTCAATTTCTCTCCTATATGAACTCCTTATCCATATATACAGAAGTCCCGAATCACAAATAAGAGCTCTTCCTCTAAGCGACATCAAGAAGCATTTAGCTGAATCCAACCTTAGACTGATAAAGTTTTATACATAGAAAATCTGTGCTGTCCTGTTTTGATCAAAGTGTAATCAGAGCTGTTTTTTTCATTTGAATTATCTCTCAGAACATGTGCTGCAGAAGACTCTGTAATATGAATAAGTGAGAAAAGCAGCAGGCATTAGCTCTGTGCTGTACTGTTCAGGTGGATGACACGAGGCAGTCATAATCAAAGCACACGGAAAGTATTAGCTTAATGCACCATAGTAGGTGCACCTGTCATGCAAGGCAGCATATCACCAGCCATTTAATCAATATTTTTGCAGCAACAGAATTTTTATAGGCCATTGCATAGCAATTTTGGGTGAGAAAGAACTGGCTGCGATAACTTTGCTAAAATGTTTTAAACTCTGGCAGAATCCTAGAGGCAGCATAGATTGCAGCTTTCTGGACATAGAAGTTTAGATGCAAGGAATGAAACCACTGCATGAGAGTCACAGTGAACATCTCTAATTAGACACAGCTTGTAATTGGGCAAACAACTAATCATATAAGTATCTTTGTGCTGTTTCTCGCCATTGGCCAGTAAGCCTCAGTGGAAGCTTTTTGTATTTATTGGGCAGTAAATCAACTTTAACGTGCTTCAAGCAACAACATGTTTCCTAACTCTATATTACAATTTCAAGGCAACTGCCTTTCAAGTAATACAATTCTGGGCTACTCTCCTATGGCAGTAGCACTGACTTGCAACCTGAATACTAAAAGGAGAAAAAAAGCTCCCTGACAAGGCGTGAAGGTCTCTTTTCTTCTTTCCTTTCTTTCTTTTCTTTTTTTATTTTTTTCCTTAATTCTTCCTACTAGTTAGAAAGAAGAGTGAGATTCTATGCTTCAAAAGTGAATTGTAGGTGTTTTGTCAATAGCTAAAATATATAAAATTCCTATAAGGAATCATTGATGGTAAGTGATGATGATAGCTCTGAAACCCTTTAAGGTCAGCTATTAAGAAGAATACTAATATATTTGGGGAAGTTCAGAGAAGAGCTGTGTGCATGATTAAAAGATTGGAAGGCATATCTTGTAATGAAAGAGTCCAGAAAGTCTATTTACTTGGTTTATCAAAGAGGACATCAAAGGGTAACTCGATCACAGACTCTGAGAAGATATGATGAGAACCACTTTTTGAAATGGACTCTTCAGTTTCGCAATGAACAAAATCAGTGAATGGGAGCCAACATGTTGAAACTAATTATGAAACAGGTTTTGCTTTGATGCATTTGAGTAGAAAGAACTCAAGAAAGACAACTAAATATTTTCATTTCTGCAGTAAACAAACTCAAAAAAAAGGTGGAACGAGATAATAATGTAAAATAAGGTGGAATGCGATCATAATGACTTTGGCTAAGTGTTAGAACAAAATAGTGGATTCTGTATTCTGGGAAAGAAGCCCTGTGATTTAGAGCATAAACATTGTTTTAAACCAAAATATTTCAAGGAGAGCCTTACAGTCTGAAGTACAGTGAAATTCAGATCAATCAACTGCAGCACTCTTTTGCGGTCTTTCTGTGAAACTGGGAATTTACCTGTGTGGTCCTGTTATCCTTTTTCCTTATTTCATACTTTTTGATGAGAGGACTGTAATTTTTGTTCTCTTGCATCAGATTAGCTCCTGAGCATGACAACAGTAAGCTTGTAAACATATGATTTAACTGGGCTTGATTTGTCAGTGAAGGACTAGATGTATCTTTAAGAGAGGAGCAATATTTTCCTAAGTTTTTGCATATCTACCAGACAGAAGTATATGTGCTCAGTGGGCCACTAGGATACTGCCACAGCATAAATTGATGAAGAATACTAGGTATTTGAAAAAAATGGAAATATTTTTACTGGATACTTTAAAACTGACTTCTGCCTTTAGAACTACCTTTAGCATATGTCTGAAATTTGAAATGCCGTAACAGCTTTCCATCAAAATAAAAGGAAAAAGGCTTAAAAATAATCTTAAGTAGACATTCATTATTTTTTTTAAATAACACAGTTATTATAGATCAATATTTTAAATTACCATTTGAAGAACCACTTGATAAACAACCATAGGAAGATGGAAATGAGGAAGTGGAAAAAGGCTGCACTAGTGATATTTTTTTATATTTTTCTCAGTAAAAAAAAAAAAAAAAAAAAAAAAAAAAAAAAAAAAAAAANCTTTTTTTTTTTTTTTAGTTCAAGGCCACAGGGAAAAATTACTATCATCAGTCCTCTTCAAAGTTGGAGGAAGGAACAAAACAAACCAATCAAACAGAAACTTTTTTTTTGTTATTAGACTCAAGAATCAGAAGTAGATTTAGAGATATGGACTAACTGAAAGAAATGAAAAATAGGGACCAGCCCTAAAAGAAAACAAATTAATCAATACAGATAAAAAAGATTAAGACTAACAATGAGAAATGCCTAACAATATAACAAATGATTTGTGACTGTTGCAGAGAACTGTTTGGACCATCAAAAACTTTTCTCTCCACAAGTCATGCCTTTTCTCTAGTGGGATGCCTTTTGTACTAATATATGCCTTAAAGATATCCATGGAAAGCCTATTAGTTACACCATTTTCCCCCCTTAGAAATATATTTCCAACAGGTATTAAACATGGTTTTTGTGCCACTTACAGCTCTCTTACAAGATATAAGAAACATGTCCCTATTTTAAAGATCTATTGTCTTCACATGCCAGCCATGCTGTTCACAAATTCTAAAAGATAAAAAAAGAGTGATGATCTGGTTGTGAAACAGCTACAAGACAAACATGAACCCATTTTTGAAGGCTCCCTTCTCCTTGGTGGAGAGGGCAAACATCCAATAGCCATTTCTTAGTGTTGGCCTTCCTTAGTGCTGGATCTTGAAGGTGTTGAGGCACCAGGAGAGGGATTTGCCACATGACGCAATGACTAATCCAAAGCCACTTTTTTGAGGGGCGAAGTTGTCACTGTAAGCAAAACATAAAGGGTGTCTAGGAAAGTGAAAGGAAACCTTAGGAAAACCTCTACTTTGTCAAGAGTGGAATAATGTGTATCTTGGAGATAGAGGAGTTAAATACACTTATAACAGTTTGATAACAGAGTTTTCAATGTGAGTTCAGAACCAGCTCTTATTGGGGCTCAATTGAAAAGGTGCCAATGTAGACCTGACCTGGTTTGATGAAAATATCACTCTTGACCATCACAAGTGATGGAGCAGTCACAAGAGCCATCTGACTCTTCACCAGCTCTAGGATTTTCTAGAATTATATGTATTTTGGGTAGTAGGGATAAGTGCCAGAAATACGTGCTACATTAATGTTGGACAACTTGCTTTCTGTTGTTTTGGTTGGTTGGTTGGTTTTTTTAAGAAAGGATTTTCTTATTAAATATTGTGTATATTGTGCAGATTTCTCATTAGGCATATACAGTCTTAATTTAGTCTCACAATTTGGCATTATGCAAGGGATTAACCTTTTTGTAATGATGATGCATTTAAAAAAAATTACTGGGATTTTTTTCCTCCGTAACCATTATTTTTCTCAATGTATGAATAATTCAGAAAGAGGAAAAAAACAAAGCAGCAAACCAAATTCACATTTTGCTAACCCTTTACTCTGGCCAAGAAAATATCTTTTTCAGTGAAAGGTATATAATGAGAAGAAAGCAAAGTAATTTTGGTCTTATTCAAAGATCAAAGTTTATTGTTATGCTGAAATTCCAAAGAATACACTGAAGAGGATCAGTGCTTTTTCATCTTTTTGCTTACCTTGTTTCCAACATTTTACTCCTGTTATGTTATCTTAATATAGAGATGGCTTGGAATAAAGTTATGCATTGCTGGATAGAATTTGATTTTCTATGCTCCATTTTTCTTACTCCATTAAAAGATAATACATTGTATCTTAAAACCAAGTATTTTTTACCTCTTTGTGTAATAAGCTGCTTTAAATAGATATTTTCATACATGGAAAAGTTTTCTGTTTCTATTATATTTAAAATATAGTGCATATAAAAATAGATTACTGTTTTTAAAGAATCCTTCATGTTTACAACAAAGTAATGAGTCATATAATAATAGTGTAAAACTCTGTTTGGAACACAGATCTGTCATCATGTATTTTATGTAGAGTTTCTAAACACTAGTTGAACTGAAGAGTTGTGTCTTTGCCTGGAAAATGAAATTTTGTGCAATTATTCTTTGTTTATTTTAACAGGGAACTCCAAGTCACGCACAATACAGACACTTAATAAGATACAAAACATGAATCAGAATGTCTTATCACCTACCAGAACCAAGCACAGTGTTAGTACCTGGTCTCCAGCCAGTTTAGTAGACTGTGCCAGCACCCAAATAGGCCCCACCTTGAATACTCACTGAGGGAGATTGGACCCTTCTGAAGAGTTCTGGGGAAGTGCAAAACAAACCACATGCTCGAGTTATCACAAGATTTGCAAGACATTACTACTGTCTAGATCGTGTATGAGAAAATGTGGATTTTGTACATGCAGAACTTTGATACACATTGATTTTTGGAATCTTAAGTTTTTAAGGCACTAGTTTATATACTTAAAACTACTTAGTAAAAAGGTTATAATAAAGGCCTATACTGTCTTGTACTTGGTTGTGGTACAAAGAGAGAAGCAACTTAATATACTTAAACCAAAATATTTTTGTGATAAGAACTCCTAAACAAATATTTCACTGACATATGCTGAACAGAATATAAGTGGTCAGGTTTTGATTTCCAGAAGTAGGGATATTTCTATAGAGTGAGCTGAAAAGAAGCTCTACCTTGGCTTCCAAAATATGAGAAGATTCATTTCTCATCTTCCAAAAGGTGAGAAATATTCTGGTGGAAAGAAAACTGTTTATTAGTGTTTGTGGTTTGGAGTCTGCTGTACATTAATCAAGAGGTAAAGCTCTTTTGTTTGTTAACATACAGCCTACAATCTTCCTTCTTCTAGCATTAGTGTTAGATGCCTTTAAGATAGGTTGAAAATTACTTGTGTTGTTTAAAAAAAAGGGAAGACTAATGGAATAAGAATTTTCTAGATAAAAGATGCCTAGAAAAATAAGAACAACTTATTCACACTGACTTTTTGAATCTCCACCAGAATGTGTGCAGAAAAAATACTAATTTCAGGATGAAGTATTTCTATACATTTGTATACATGTATACACCTCTATACATTTGTAGCAAGCCATCCTTGTATGGGTGCAACAATGCTGAGCATTGAAAAAGTCATACAAACATGAATGCAAGTCTAAGGTAATAGTTAAATAATTTACGCTACACGGGTGTATGAAACACTACTTTAAAAACTCAGCAAATAAAGAGAATATGAAGGAGAAATAACTTAGAGCAGGGAAGAATCAGATTGATGAATTTGGCTATATTAAAGTTCTTTTTTTTCCCCTCAACAAGGAAAGAGATAGGTCTTTCATGTTAAGGTAATATATTTATACTCAGAAAAAAAGGAAATTAGAATCTATTCCTTGAGAAGGATGTTTTACATTAAAACTTACTGGTTTCTTTGGAGATATTTTCAATACAAAGTCTTTCAAATTTAGCTAAAGGAGGAATATGGAAAAAATCAATACTGGGGAAAACGTGATGTGCACCTCATTTCCATCTCTTCACAAAAGGTTCTTGACTGGGTTTACCCACTCTTGTCAAGTGACATGTTGAGTATTTATATATGTCATATAGAAACTTAGCCTGTTCATTCGAGTTCCAATGAACCAGTCAATTTCAGCATCCACAGTTGCTTCTCAGCAACATAAATATGTTATAAATCACATGTATTTAATCCCAAAGAACATGAGATAATAAACATATGATCCATAATGATCCAAAACCTTGAACCTGTCTCATCACAGTGAGAAGAATATTTCAGATTGCTGTGATAGCTTCAGGCCTTGTCCTACTGATTATAGTGACATGCCATTAATATGAGAGGGAATAAATGTTCACAGTGATGGAGGCTGTTCAACTTATTCTAGCCCATATAGCTCTGTATTAAAGAAAAACCTAACATATAACCTGGCCAGAAATATGGATGATTCTTGTCTTATTAGTTTTATAAGCTTTCTCACTTGGGCTGTCTTTGAAACAACCCCCTAATAAAAATTGTTTTAATATCATTGCTTTCATGACCAAATGTTTTGTTTATTATATTCTACCTACCTGTGAACACAAATACGTATAGATGCATATCTTTACACATATCCCTATTCAGTACTTACTAAATATGCACACACAAAGCATATGTGTGCATATACTTACTTGCTATGGGGAGAAAGAGGAAAGCTTACTATTGCAGCTATCCTATTAACCTGTATGTACAATAATGAAAGATATTCTCCTGTTTAGAGATTGGTATGAATATTTAAATAAACATTAAAATGTAGCAGCCCTTGTAAGACAAAAGGCTCCAGTGAACTTCTAAAATTTTATGCAGAACTACAACTGTGTGTATTTCTTCAGCTTTACGTGGCAATACATGATTGTATGCATACATGTGTTCAAAATACATGGCATATTTTTAAGAGAACATTAGTGTATCACCCAAAGTGGGGCTGGAGAGAAAATGGATTTGATTGTTCTCACTGCAGCCTCCAGGCCCTATTTGAAGCAGGTGTACAAATAAGGATTTAAATATAAGGTAATTTTAAACTGAACTCAGAATAGAGCTAATTTGTAGGAAGGTGAAATTCCCTGTCAGTTCTTATTTCACATCATCCCATTCTATTATTTTGTAATTATGTCGCATCATGTTGTTATGCTATTTGTTCAAATTACCCTTAAATTACAATCAAATATTATTACTGGCACTTAGTACACTGCATGATGTATTTAATTGCCATTGTGTCAAACAAAATGATGTTGAATGAGTACTGGATTGAATATTTGTTGAAAATTACTTTTAGAATTTAATTTCCTGTTCAAGAGTTGGTTTGGTTTTTTTCAGTTGGTTGTCTTTTGTTATTTTTTTTTTTCCAGTTTAGAGAAGTAATTAGTACAGGCTATTATCCAGGAGCATACATAACTTCTGTCTAAAAATGTAATAATTTTGATTCACAGAAAGAAAAAATTCTAAAATCTAAAGTCTAGTAATTCAAGTTTTTTAGGCAGGAAGTTATGAATGTCCGTTCTAAGTACCTGATTTTAATGAGATTTTCATAGTGTATGTAGCTGCCATATACAGACATCCCTTTGAGGCAGAATTGGGGAAAATGTGGGCAAGAGAAACTATAGTTCTAATCTTGATTATTTTTCATTAGGCTTATGTTCTAAGCACCATATCTTCACAAAAGACAAAAGACTGCTGTAGATATATGCAAGTCGTTTTCTGAAACAATTATTTTCAATATTTATTTAGTTATAAAACTTTATTGGTCTGAAGAAATAAGGAAAATTCCTCTTGTTTTCCTCCAGGTAACACCGCCTACAGGTTTGCAGGCAGGGTAAGATGATGTGTTTCTGCAGAAGTCAGCATTTCATGGATTTGTGTCCATTGTGGATTACTGTCTCTGCTTTACTTGTCAGTTACAAATGCTTGCCTAATTTACTTTGGTATAGCCTGAGTTTTTATCTTACCTCTGCTAGCTTTTCTTCTTTCTCCTTCTTTTTATCCAGAACACTTTTGTTACCCTTATCTTTTCAATTTATTTAAATTAGTCAGCATATGAAACTATGGGGTTTTTTCTTCTTAAAAAAAAAAGACATTTTATTTTCCATTGTCTTGGAAATTCTGTATACCATAAGTGGAGTTTGAATGAACGCAAATTCTCTAGCTGTTTTAATTACTTGGTAGTAGTTGTCAGCTAGCATAATATCTAATTTTTTCTATATAAAGATAAAATTATGGTTTTTAAAACATAAAAATATACTCGCTGTGCTTTTTGTCTATCAGTGGAATTTTCACTAAAATTTTGGGAAAAAAATCATCCTTCCACACAAACACTTTCATCATAAAATACATTCAAGCAAATAAACAAACAAAAAATGCTTAAAGAATAGAAGATTGCTCATGTTTTGTAACAATATAAATCAGGAGAGTAAAATAAAAGTGAAAATGAAGGTTATAACCATGACTTACTGCTTGCTGTCAGATTAGACACATCATCAGGAATAAAAAATGGTTCAATTTTCTTCCCAGACTTATTTTGTTTATTTATTCCATAGCTCATCTAAAATCTTCTAGGCACAGTTCAATTTCATATTTCTACAATGAAAACCTTGTGAAGACTCTTTATTTGTCTGACTTCCTGATCTTATTTTTGTGTTATTTTTGTAATATTTTGCTTTCCAGTCCTCTATGTCACTCCCCTGTCTTTTTTACATTCCTAGATAGTCTCACTCTGAGCTAGCTGCAGCCGCTCTCATTACTGGCTTGCAAAGTGATTCTTCAGGCTCGGTGATAAGGACAACATCAGCAGCATACCTGATATTACAGAATTTGCTTCCTCTAATTTGAATTCCTCTATTGTAACCCTCAAGATAAATGTGCATTACCATTTCAAGTATAAAGCCTGAACAGATGCAATGGCATAACACAGCCCTGCTGAACTCCTTTACAGATGTTAAACCTCTCAGCTGTTCCTTTTGTTGTTAGAACTGCTGCTTCCTGCCCATATTAAATTCATGATAGTGAAAAACCACATTTAAAAAACGTTAATTGGATACACATTTATTTAGAAATTAAGTGACAAAGTATGGAGGATACTTCATATAGTACATACTTCATATAGCAGTTGTTTCGTTGTTGCATCATTTTCCCTTATTACTAATTAAATAATTAAATCTGGAATCTGACTTTTATTATTTTTATGCAAATTTATCAAGTTTATATATTTAATGGAATTAGGGAGTTAAGGAGGTGTATCTCATAAGGTCTCCCACTTAGATCGTAACTTATCTCCACGTCTTTTAAATAGAATTCTCAATTATGTCTTGAAAGATTTTAGTGACAGAACATACATACTAGTACTATCAGAAAGGGATTTTGGGAGGTAAATGCTAACAAAAAAAGGAAAAAAATTATGTTATGCAAAGACATGGTCACAGCAGTTGTCCAAGACTGATTATACTGACCTCTTCCTGATCTGAGTGGTCCTCCAAATAAAATTTGGAAACATGATATAGCAGAGAGATTCCTTCTCAGCCTGTATCTCAACAGCAATGTACCCCAGTCTTCAGAAAAAAGGACATCACTATAACTATTTTCAGTATCCTTGTTATGGAGTTTTCTTTCTTTAAGTCCACTGTTGTCCAGCTGAAATTAGAAATTTGGAATCAGTATGTATCAGTGTAGTTGGTTCCGCCAGGCCACTTTAGAGGAAAGAGATGAAATGTTCGTTACCCAAAAGTTCTGTTCTGTTTTGGTACCTATCTCTGTGGGCACACAGAACCAACATTTCATTTACTTCTGAAGCTCCTTCAAACTAGTTCTAAGAGATATATCAAATCTCATTTTGGAAATGTTAATTTGAATGAATTCATTATATATTTAAGAAAGTTTTTTGAGTATTGTAATTGGCCTTAATAGTAAGATACTCCATTTAATTTTGAAACTTCTCTGGAGAAGATTTCTCTAATTTCCCTCCCAGCAATATAATACTGTTATTTTGTGGTTTTAATAAGAAGGCTTTGAAAAGCACAAAAGTTCTAATTTTTTTTTTCATATGTAGGTCATTAAAGGGGGATATTGATGAATCTTTCCTTTAATAGCTCACATAGGTTAGAGTTTTACATTATTTTTCTAATATGTGGGTCTGTTCCATTATCTTTTGATTATATTTTCAGTGATTTCCGCAAACCTGAGGATAGAACTCTGTGTGAGTAATATCTCACCATTTTAAGAGGTAGGACAATGTCTCTTCAATCAAATAATTGTTCATATATATCCAAAACTGTGCTTCTCTTTATCACCAGATAATAATAGAAAACATTAAATAACATTTAGTAGTCCACCGAATGATGCTGTTGCACAAGCTACTTTTATTCTTCATAATCCCTAACATGTAGAGATTGAAAAAAAATTCTTTACATTTAACTCATTCAGAAAAATTAATTCCGATCAAAAATTCATCTCTGCTGCTAGAAAATGATCAGATTACATTGTTGGCAAATTTCTAAATGTCTCTGAATTAACTTTATAGGTTGTCTACTAATTTCTTATTTGAAAAGCTTTTATAATCATAATCTCATGCCTAATGCAATTAAGAAATGCAGACACACAATAATAACAGAGTTACTTTTTTTATCATTAATAACCTAGTAACCATGTTATTATCATTTATAGCCTAAGAGAAAGACAACCAACCTGTTTGACAAGAACTTTGTTCCTGAAAACCATGCTGTTGTTATTTTACCTTTTGGAGTTTTATTAATTTTTTAGTCATGAAGTCACTTTTCAATTTTTTTTTGTCTGATCAGGCTGAAGGACTTTCAGTCCCTTGAGGAGAGAGCTTTTAAAATATTGAGACAAAATTTGAAATACACTTCTCTTTTGGAATATGCTATTGAGTAATTTTGATTATTTTGTTGTGCAAACAATTTATCTGTGAATTGAATATGACTAATAATTTTACAGTCTGTCTGACTGACTGACTTGGTTTTCTATGTGTATTTCAATCCCTCTAGCTTTACTTCACTAAAATTTCACCAAGGCTTCTTTCTGTTTTTGCCTCACCCTCACATCATTTTAGTTTATCTAGCTGATCTAGGAAAGCCAGTTAATGTAAGACTTTAGGACTTTAGCAAAGTTTTTGACACTGTCTCTCCCAGTATCCTCCTGAAAAAAGATGTTCGTCCCACGGATGGATAAACGTATAATGCAATGGGTGAGCAACTGGGTGAGCTCACGGGTAGGGTACAAAGTTAGAGTGGATCAGTCTGGTGACCTGTCAGTTTTTGGTTTACACAGAGCTCCATCCTCAGCCCAGCTGTCTTCAACATCTTCATAAATTACTTGGATGCATGGCTCAAATGAATACTAAGATCAATGATGACGCAAAGCTGGGAGGAGCTGTCAACTCTATCGAGCCAAGAGAGCCCTCATCACAGTCTGCAACTTCCACGTGAGCTGAGGAGGAGTTACAAACCTCTCCTCCCTTGTGGCCAGTTACAAGACATGAGTAAATGGCCTGACTGTGTGTCAGGAGAGGCTTAGGTTAGATGGCAGGAGAAGGTTCTGCACCCACGTAGTGGCTGGGCACTGAACAGGCTCCCCAGACAAATGGTCACAGCACCAGCCTGACAGAGTTCAAGGTGCATTTGGAGAATGCTCTCAGCCACATGGTGGGATTCAGGGACAGTCTGTGCAGGGCCAGGGGACAGACTCGATGATCTTTGTGTGTCTCTTCCAACTCAGCAGAGTCTATGATTCTCTGATTCTATGATCATGAAAATGAAAATATTTGCATAGTTGGGGTTTTTTGTCATCTTGATGCACTCTTTAATCGAGGTGATCAGGACTACTACTACTACTACTACTACTAGTCCTAGAACTAGGACTAGTACTAGCACTAGTACCAGTACTAGTACTACTGCTACTACCCAGAAGTTTCTACTTTGCAGTTTATTTTCCATTCTCTCCTGGTGTTAGAGAAGCTAAAAATGCTTCAGCAAACATTTCTGTTAGAATTAATGGCATCATCCCTTGGATAAATTCACAGATAATTTTTTCTGCTATGAGAGGTATTTTCTTCCTCCACAATCTTTAGCTAAGCCACAGAAATCTCTCTTTGGTCATACAGCCATGTTTTCAAACATATTTTAAAGTCAGCTATATCAGCTGGAGATAGCTCAAGTGTCTGTAGCAGCAGAAAGGAGTGCATTAGGAGGACAAATCTTTGGGATATGCTAAGCCCTAGAATTAACTTGTGACTTTATTTACACTATAAAGAATTGTGGCAATTTATACCCAACTGACTTGTTATTTCTGAAAACTATCTTGCAGTTTCTGGAGGTAATGTTTGTCTGATTATTGCTGCAGCAGGACTATCATTTTTATTTGTGTTGGTTCCAGACAACACTATGATCTCAACAAGTACCTACAGGGAAGAGACCAACTATTGATATAGAGAACTGCTGATTCTCTGAGAGAAAAATGGTTTTGTTTTCAGGTTTAGATGAGGGACCCAGCCATAGTAAGGGACATTTTTCTTACATTACTAATAACCTTACAAAAAGAACCTCATATTTTTATATCAGATATTTTGAAACTAAAAATCTTTTTTGTACCTGTGGATTTACAAATTAGAAGAGCGGTAGCACTGTTGCCTACTAATAGCTGATGTTTGTTGGAAAATCTTTGGGTGGAATGAAAATTGAGGGGAAACCCTGATGTCTGGAAGAGAGACATGGAGAAAATACACACAAAATCAGTAGGGTTTTTTTGTATATCAGAAGGTTAACTGGAGAATTTACACATTGATATTTGTCAGATATGCAGTACAGAGTAATATCTTACAATTAGTTCCATCCAGCTTATGTAATTGGCTTCTATTTCTCCTTTTTTTTTTTTTTTTTTTTTATTTTAANNTTTTTTTTTTTTAATATATAATATATAGTTGCATGCTCTTGAGTGGTAGAGTCAATAATTAACTGCATATTTAATACTATTTTGGTAGATTTTTATCTGATGCATATAGCAACAAGTATATGCTTACACTCTTGCATACTTATCTACGTAATTGGAAAGTTTTGGTATTTTTCACTCTGTGCTTTTCTCATGCTTGCTTAGATTAATAAAACAAGTCACATTTAGATATATGTCAACAAGTAATCAGTTTTGAAAAATAAGCTTCAAAGATGCTCTACAGGCTACATCCCTGGAGAGAGTGATATCGTGGAATGCAGTTGAGTGGTTTTGTCTGTTGTTTGCACAACAGTGTGCCACTTCCTTTTGAAATCTGTAATATTTGATCACCAAATAGGTTTTTGATAAAAACACCATAGATTCTAGGAAGAATATATATCCAATGTTGGGCACTGGTCATCTTTCCTAGATAGTATTGTTCTTTACTCATGTGTTGTGGGTAAAAAAGCATTCCATGATTATTGGTGAGACCGTCAATGCAAAAAGGTCTGAGCCTTTCTGAACCTTTCATTCTCAACAGAAGGACAAATGGGAAGGCCAAGGACCATCTCTAAGTAGTTGTTGGACCACCAAATGATTGACTGCATTTCACAATGCACTTTGGGACTCCTGGGATTAGAGCACCACTGTCAGGGAAACACGTGTTTCCATTCTTGTGCAACGTTCTTGCCAAACTAAATAAGTAAAATATGGAATTCAAATCAGGATTTCTATTAATAGCGAGTAATTAATCACTGACTTGGCTGAAATGTACAAACCATTCCTTACAAGCTTAGCCACCTAATGTTTTCAAAGGAAATGTTCAGTTAGATTTGTGATCTTAAGGTGATAGGATAATATCAATGGCTAAACAAATTGCCATATTGAAATTTCAGTTGAAAAATTAATACCAGAATATCAAATAATTACCAATCTGAAGCCAGTCTACATCTGGAATGCTAATGAACAATGTCTTTCTAAGTGATTGGTGGTGACAAATGGGTAGGCAAAGTTTTTTTCCCTCTGCAGAATGTTGCAGGAAGCTTTCCAGTATGATTCATACCCATGACTTCAAGATAAAAAAAGTTGGTAATTGTGACCAGAAGCCAGCTTGATTCCTGCAGCTGCATAAACATGAACTAATTAACACACAATGCAAAGCTTGAGACTTATGACACTTCAAACTGTCTTCTCCTTTGAGAGTTAATAAGTTGTATATTGACAGTGCTCTGGGAGAGAGAGCATACTGTCAACAAATCATTGAGGTCTGAGAGTATTGCTCCGGAAGCACAGCATTTCTTCTGAAAATGGCAGGGGAATCTTTATTCTGGATCAGATTTGCGTCTTGTCAAAGTCTGTAATCTTTGCAATGGCTGAATAATTCTGCAAGAGGCTGAGTGTCCACTCTGTAAGAAAAATCTTTAGTGTCAGTGTCTTGACACCAGAGGAAAGTGTATCCACTTGTTACAGAACAACTTATGCATAGAGATTTAATATTTGTATTTGTAAATATTTTGTCTGTTAATTGCAGTTTATTTTCAATTTTGAGTGTTATTATTGAAGATATTGGTGCTGTAGTTCTGGTTCTGTGATAATAATTTAGGTTCCATAGTTTAACTTGTACATATTACTTACTTCTCGATAAGTAGGTATTTTACAACAGATGGACTTAATACCTTTTAAAAAGTTTTAAGCTGGAAAATATGTCAATTAGTTCTTTAGATATTTTTTGTAACAGGTTGTTTTGAAAAATGAAAATTAACCCAGATTTAACCAAAAGGAAAACTCTGTTCTAGTTTTAACAGAATTAATTTAGATAGTAATAAATTTGCATTTGCATAGGCAAATTTTTTTTTAAATGCAATTTTTTTTCTTCCCTCCAATCCTTCCCCAAAGGCTCAGTCAGGGTATTAGGAAAATTACTTGAAAAAACTCTATGACTGATGTCAAATTAGATAACTTTTGAAGGTTATTTTGAAATAAATGTGAATATGGAACTTGAAGCCATAAAAGCACCTCTCTTTTTGGCTCTGTCACAGTGGACTTCATTAAACATTTGGCTATACTGTGTATTTATGAAAGGATTAAATCCACAGAACTAAAATGTTTTAGTTGTCTAAGCAGTCTTTAGATCAGGCCCTACTTCTTTAGACTAAAATATTTAAATTAAGAAAGAACATAACAACATATTATAGTGGTACTAATTTTGTACATTGTGGGTTAAACTTATAGGGTTGCTAAAAAACACAAACTTAATTTCTTTAAAAAAAAATTTAAAAAAAATCCAATCATCGGCTATTTATAGTTGGACCAGAAACAGGTAATATAAAAAAAAAAGCTTTAGGTCTTGTGAAATAATACATCTTTCATAGCACACCAGTAACTGCTATTTTCTATTAGGGACTTTGCTGTAGGATCAGTGACTTTCCAGTCCTCTAATGAGTTTCTAATGCCATGAAAAAGGTAGTAATGTGATAAAAGTCATATAGTATTAGTGACTTTCTATCATGTTGGTGAAGTGAATTTTTATTGTATTAACAAAACAAGAATTCCAATTGCCCTAGGAACTAGAAAAATGACCAAAAAAAGCTCATAAAAATCAAGAACCTTGTATGTATGGATAATTGAGTATGACTCCACTTTCTGTGCCTGTAATTGTTGTTTTTCTGAAGTACTCATTCTTATCTTGTGTTGCAGTAGTCAATGCCTTCTAGAATGATACTTGAACATGTTCTTTTTTTTTCATTCAATAAAATTTATATCTTTGGGGAGTACTAATCACTGACTGGTATGTCAAAGAGGAAGTCACTTCCAGCTGANGAATGATTTGGTTGTAAAATGTCATCAGTTCCTTTTATGAATATTTGGTTCAGGTCTGGCATGGAAGGGAACCTCTTGTTTGTAGCAAGCACAACTGCTTGATATGGGGTTTTGTTTATGTTGTACACAGCACACTGGTTATTTACGTGAAAAAACTGAAGATGTTCACTCTGTAACAAAGTATAACAAATATTGGAGGAAATATACGAAGCCCAAAATGTCATGAGTTTTTGCAGCATAATTAATTAGCATCTATTAATCTGTACTTGATGTGTAGCCATTCCCAGTTGTATAAGGATCACATAATCCAAATAATGCAGCCATCCAACAGAGAAAGTTTTACTCAAGACTTTTCTCATGTCAGGACAACATTTCAGTGTGCTGTAGAAGTTCCAATTTATCCATTCATTCTGATCCTCTGTACCCTGAATTTTATTTTGAAATGTAGAATAACTCAGGAGGTGGGTATGTTCAGTGACAGTTGTATCACAGAACATTCTATTTTTATCACAGAAGTGTATCTTTTTCATTTACCTAGATTACATTAATATTGACTGAATGCCTTTGTGCAGATGTATCTTTGTTTATGCAAACATATGGGTAATGCATGCTGTACTAATATATAGTCCCCCAAACTTTGGCTTCTTTCTGTTCTTCCTGTTTTGGCTGAGAATCTATTTCTATCAACTACCAGCTGGAAGCCTTCTGCTGTTCAGAAAGTTCCAAATTCCTGCTCATATTCACTCAAACCAGCTTGGAAGTGTGAGGAAAGAATACCTCCTGGGTTGTCAGAAATGAGTTTTCAGTTAGAATAATAGCATTGCAAAATCTGAGAATAAAGAATGAAACTGTTGTTTTCTCAATCATTCTGATATAATAGCATTACTCTAAAAAATCAGAAGTTTGCTGTGTTGGAAATAAAAAAAACATGCTCCAGGTCATTGTACAGCCTTTGCTGGCAGAGTTTTATGAATGAAAAGGAAAAAAAAAGCATCATAATTATAAGCTTAGGTATCTTTATACTCTCACTTCTACGTGGCTTTCCTAGGTCAGCCCCACTGTTGCCTCCTGAGATATTATTAGCTTTGTTTCAAGGGTCTTCAAGAGTCCCACATCCAGAAACCCTTTGCTTGGTAGTTCCTTATTCTTTACCACACTGAAGTTTTGCACCAATCAGTCTTTTTCCAGCTTATTACCACACTCTCTTCATGCATTTTCACACATGCATGTCCCTCACTCCTGTCCGCAGAACTCCTTTGTCAATGTCTTGCTTTGTATGCACTTTCTTGAGCCTTCTGTCCTTGAAACATTTTGTCAGACAGACTCTATGCAGACAAGTTCTGCTAGCCTAACAGCCTTGCAAAGATTGGTTTGCATTCTTCAGCAATACTGTCATGACCACCTCTTTAGCATGTTGCGCACTAAGCGCTGGATTTCTACTAAGAGGAGCTGTGACACGTTTCTTTAAGACAAGTTCCTTTACGCTTATCAGTTGTACAAGAGAAGTTAGAAATTATTAGTTAGTAATAATACACCTATGTTAATTTCTACAGTATGATTTTTCAGTGCCTTCAGATAAAATTCATAAATCTGACCTGACACATCGCTGACCTTATTCGGCAAGTCATATTTGCTACACTGAAATGCAAGTAAGCTGGTGTTATAAGTCTGTTGTTATTTGTCTTGAATCTGAAATTGTTTATTTTCACAGAAATAACTGAGCAACAGTTTTTTTCTCTAAACCAGCAAGAGTACATAACACCATTATGTACACATACCTCTTTCTGAGAAGTCTCATTTAGAAGTAAAGTCAGGCAAAATTATATTTTCGCTATCAGAAGTATTCAGTATTGCAGAGTAGAAACAAATTACTATTGACACTCGCAATGCCTTTATATCTCCCACCTCCTAAACCTTCAGCTTGTGAACTGGAATTTGAAGAAAATATTAAAACAATGCAAGCTTTATGTAAATGCTGAATTTTAGCAATGCTTAGAAGGTGAAAAATTGTGTGTGGAGCTGAATATAGAAACCGTCATTTAACATGTAGTACTGTAATGGCTGATAGCCATAGTTCTGTAAAACAGGGAGTAATAGGTCCTGTTTCAGAAAGCAAGAAAGCATAAGCCATGGACACTTCAGTACATAACAACCCTACAGCTATTTTTAAGAAAAAACAAAGATTTTTAATAGGTAGGGACATGTCTGAGACTAAAAACTTAAAGGTGGATGTTATAGCCTCAGTACACTGTTGACTTGCTGATAGAAAATATTGCTTTACTGTTTTAATGCCAAAGTCTACTGCAGGAGAAATACGTAGGAGTACACTAAGATATGTAGGAGTGAATTACTCTAATCTTTGATGTACATAAGATGCAGTGCATTTTTTCAATAATGACAGTACCATGAATTTATAAGCAAGATCATGGTATAAACTCTATAAAAAAAATTATGAGATAAGGACATTCATGCAGCAATTTTCTTCTAGATCTGCAGAATTATGTTTCTGTATCCAACAGAATGGAAGATGCAGAAGGAAAATGTCAGATTAAACATAAGGTGGGATCAAATAAAATATTTATCTTCTAAATCTTTGAGAGTAGTTGCCCGATAACAAAACATAATTTCATCTGTTTGTGAGTTCTCTTCTAATGTCTTATTTCTTCCATTTTTTGTAAAAATAATGAAATAAATCCTGCTGCAAGTGCATAGTGAAGATAGAGCTCTGAAAGAAAAGAACATTGCAACTGATGAATCAGTCTGAAAATAAATGTATATCTATCTTGTAGGAATAGACTTGCTGATAGGAAGGAATAGTCAAAACAGACCATTTCTTGTATTAGGTGAAGCATTCTGCAAGCATAATGTTTTAAGACCTTAATAAAGTCCTTAGTCCTTCCTCATTGCTAATATGTACTGGTAATAACATATAAATGTTACTGAGAATGGGAGAGTTCCTGTTTTTGTTGTGTAATTTTTTCAGTGGCTCCCTCAAGATGAGTCATCAGTAGGCTTTTCAGGCTTTACCCACGAATCAGAACAGTTTCTTTTTCCTTAGTTTTAATGTAGAGTAGGCCATGTGTGCATGAGATCTGATGGTTTTAAACCGGTAACACACATGTAGTTTCTGGAACAAATAGCTTGTCACTAGTGGCATACCTTTGTTAGGGAAAAAAATCCCCTAAATAAAACCAGTGAAGTGTTAATAAAACCCCTTTGACTTGCCAAGTGCTCTCATATATTTTCTGGTGCATTATTTTCTTGATGTAAAGTGAAGGGTCTGACTTGGTCCAGCAATGGGTTATCAGGTTTAATCTGTTTTCATACATTAGCCTCTCGGGCGACATACCAGCTATTTACACTTGCCATCTGAATTAAGAAGGTAATGAGGGATTTTTTTGGGGCGTTCGGAGTTGGCTGTATCACTTCAGAGCAATTTTTGCATGGGCAGTACAAAAGGTCAGTCACCCTGGAGGCCTTAGCAAGGGCAATGATAAGTAAGAGGAAACACAAGTGTGCTGTAGCTTTGCAGAGCAGCACTGTACTCTCCCCAGCCAGGACAGAACTGGAGGCACCCAAGAGAGGAGGGTCTCCTCTGCCACCCCCTGCCAAAGAGCAATGTCAACAGGCAACAAATGATCTCACCATTCAGGGGAAAGGAAAACACATTTATGGCCAGTGACTGCCTAAAAAATTCTAACCTGATTTACAGGATCTTCCGTTGCCTATATATACACATTTTTCTTGAGAAGTAAATTACTGAAGTGGAGATATTTCTAAATTCAACTCCTTGCCCCAGCAGACATATTCCAAACAGAAATATTCCATTGCAGAAAATGCAGAAAACTTGTATCTTTATGGACATTAAAGAGTGAAATTCCATAGCCTATCAAGTGGAGAAAAAAAGGAGAAAAATTTAAAAAAAAATTTTTTGGAAGACAAATCCAGACAAAAAATGGGATTATAAGAATATTTATTATCTTTATTATAGCTTCCATGATCTACTGCGTTCTTAGTATATATGAAATGGGTTTGTAATATTTGCAATAACTTCTGGCATATATTTCTTTCATCTTAAATAATTCTTTTTTATTTTGTAAATCAACAGTTGGGGAAATAAATGCAAATATGTTTACAGGAAATGTGGTGCTTGAAGACCGCTGACAAGTCTGCAGTTTGTGTTGACTACATATGAGTTAGGAGGATAAAGTTCCCACAAATCATACTTACAGACTGCACAAAAAACCTGTCATATTAGCTCCCATGATGATAGAAATGCATAAGAAACAACTATCATTATCAAATTGCTCTAAAAACTGGGAAGTATTTATCCATTTTCATAATTCATAAGAGTAACATTATCCCAAACAACAAAATATGTTGCAACTAAGTAATAATAGTAAGTGGTAAGTTAGAGCATTAGTTCTAAGTTTCATGCTGGAATTACCAACAATTAAATTTGCCATTTAGTGCAATTTACCACTCAATTTAGAAAGAATGCTAGATATCATTCTACTACTAAGCTCTCAAACCTATATCCTTTGAGTTATTTTGAACCTGAGTAGTTGAAACCTATGCTGTATGTAATCTTTTAAATACAGATGAATGTCTTACTTTTGCAAAGAGTTAGGCTGTTTCTGCAATAATTTCTGTAACTTTCACCACTAATTTTGCCTCACCAGAACATCAGTGTGATAAGCAGAGAGTGCCTGAATATATAGAGGGAACTAAGTTGTACATTGGCTCAGAAAGTAAAATTTTCAAGGATTATATTCATGGCGTATGTTATACACTGGTTTTGTAGCAGAGCTGCAGTTCAGTAACTTAAATATAATATTAAACTTAGAAGCAAACTACGTTAATACATTATTATTATTTTATTTTTAAAAAATTCTTCAGCGGGAACCACTGCTTTTGAAAAGGTGAAATCATCTCTTGTTTCGTCACTTTGATTTTCCTTAGAAAATGTAGTATTTCAGCCATGTTGTTAAATGTTAGCTACTTTTGTTCAGGATCGATACCTACTAACTGCTGTCTTCGAACAATGAAGAGAAAATAAAAGATAATAACTTTAGAATGTATTATATCTTAGCAATCTGATTTCATCATACTAAAGCATGGCTTAAAGGCTCATTAAGAGCTGTGGAAAAATACTGGAAAACTAACCTCACTGAGGAGAGTCCAAGTTGGCAGCCAGAAAAAAACTGCAAACCTTAGGAGCAGGAACACTGAGGAAGCTTGGTGTACTGCCCTGAGAGAGATATTAAACAATAGAAGTAAAGGCACAGAGGTCTTGTACTTAGGATTTGTTAAAATAATACGGCTAAGTAGGAACTGAATCAAATGAATGGCCAAACCTGTGACTAAAAGCTGGATTTTTTTATTGACTCAAAAATACGCATTAATTTTTATGTCCTTGTGCACACTGATGAAGTAAAACCTGTACACTCTTTGCGTTTAAGACTAAAGTCACTCCAAACTCCACACAATAATGAAATTAAATCAGTTGAAACTTTATCTTGTCCCCTCCCTCAAAGAAGAGTAACTTCAGAGATAGAGATCAGACAAAACTCTGTTTTGTATCCTGGCATATTGATGGGCAATACACCATATACAGGGATACCTATTGAAAAAACTTTACACCAATGTAATGCTACTGACTACGCTTTCTAATACCTTACATATGCACTTATCAACAACAATTTTCAAGCCTTACTCTGATACAATAATCAATTATTCATCAATTATTCACAGCTTTTGCGAATGTGGAACCTTATTGAACATACCCAAACTTGCAGTGTAGGCCATGTTGTTTGTGCTTCCAGGATCTCAGTTGTGACCAGCCTTAGAGGGTAACCATGCTGTGTGTGCATCTGAAAGCTTACCAGACTTATAATGCCTGATTGGTTATTCTAAAATATCTTTTTTAAAGCTCTGCTGGGGATGTGGACATACAGATAATACACTGACTAAGAAGATGAAGGCCTAGATGCCCCTGGGTTTGCTTTCCAGCTGCAGACAACCTGGAAAGCAAGGGGTTCTCCCTTTCCTAAATTATTATGTGGCAGTAGTCATACCCCATCATTCTGTCAATGATAAATAGCTCAGCTAGCAAGTCAAGTTTAATTGGATTTTGATTTTTATTTATGTAAAAACAGTTAAATCACCTTGCTGCCAAATCAATAACTGTCAATTTTTGATGTCACTTTCCTTGAAAAAGCCTCAAATTAAAATTCCATGTGTAAGAGACATGTTGAGTAAACAGTGTTAACCACTTCACAGATCCATTATGTTAATACATTGCTCTTTCTGCCTTATCAGACAGAATGAAGTGAACTGAGAAGTTTTTCATATATTAACTGTAAATTACACTTAGCTCAGCTAATAAAATTTTATTGTCACAGAACTGTTTTCCACTTCACATGCATTTGGGAGATTGAAATGTAAATTATTGTAAGCTACCTCTGTCTCGTTATAGATGTCTGAACAAATGAAATTTACATGATTGAAAAAAATGAAAGTATTCTCTGTGGATACCAGAAGCTATCACATTTCCCACCATACTAATAGAATTTCAGAAGTAGAAAAAGAGAGAGAAAAGCAGCCCTTAATCTTCTTTGCAGGCTGTGCAATTCCACTTCGATTTATGAAAGTTCCTCGGCAATTAATATTCCTCTGATTTGTTTCCATGTCAGTTATGGAAGTTAATCAATACTCTGCCCTTCTTTAAAGTCATAATAATGGTGTTGAAAGGATTGTTAAAAAGATTATGCTGCTCTTCTGTAGAACAGGTAAGGGGTTAAGACAAATTTGCATCTGTTCTTCTGTTTTATTCTAGGCATGGTGCAGGTGAAGTCAGCCTAGTCATGTACCAATGTGAGCCTTACTTTTGATAAGGGTGGAGGCTGTTTTGTAGGGAACACTTTAGAAAGAGTCCCACACACATTAGGACATCTCCAGTCACTGGGTAGTAATAATGATAGTAAACTTCAGTATAGTCTTTTCGCAAATATTATGACAAGAAACAGTTGATACATTTTGTAATCAAAAAATTAAAGAAATCTGTATAGAACCAGCTCTGCTGTAATGAACAAAGATCTAAGATCTTATGCTACACATACATACAAGCTACCTTGCTCCTGACTGTGCTGACACCATTTCTCCATGACAAGTATTCCACACTGCCTCTTCAGATAAAAAGTAATGGGGTATTTATTTACCAGGGATGCTGCTGTAATGAGAATATTGCATACCCTCGACCTATTTATTTCCTAGATGCTTTTTCTAATAGTGAGAACCTTGGGCCAGTTGGCCAATTTTCAGTAAAACAAAATACCTCAACTCTGCAACCCTGTATGTCACACTTTCTAGTAGTTACATTTTGAGACCTAAGGGTGCAGTCCCAAACCCTGTGAAAGGTGTATAGACTGTGCATCTAGGCAACCAGAAAGAAACACTTAACTGAGGGGAAAACTTACCAGTAACTAACTTGTTCAGGTTAAAGCTAGCTACAGCAAACTAAAGAGGTAATGCTGAGGATGGAAGAGTGCCTTAAATCCTTTTCTAGTGCAGGGTAGTACTCATCTGTGAAACACCATTACATTTTCTTTCAAAAATAGATTGTAAATTAAATACCCAAAAAGCATGCACTGCATGTTCTGAGCTTGGTTTATTTATCCAGCTATAAAGCAAAGAGTCTGATTCAGTGATCTAATGATCCAAACAAACAGCACAGAACAGGCCTAAATTTGGGACTTGTTTATGAATTTTACCCAAAGGAAAATTTATACAATACTCAGAAATAGTATAATGGAAAAATATGTTCCAAGACTGAACTGTTACAATAACTCGAAGTTTCCATGGAAAACAATATCTGTGTGAGATACAGGAAACACCAAAGGCTGAGCTTCTCAAGTGTTCCAGGTGAATACTGCTCAATTAATGTTAATGAGAAACAAATGAGTTCTCCCATCACAGAAGTCTGGTGTCTCAAAACTCTGGTGAGTCTCAGTCCTCATGCTCCACAGACAGTGTCAATTCTGCTGCCTTAGCCTTCTTTGGTTTTCATAGTGAGGATATTGACAACATGTTTAACATGTACAACATAAAACACAATTTCTTATACCAATGGAAAAATCTCTCTAAGAAAATATGACAGGATAATTTCCAGACTATTTGGTGCTACTGCTGAATAAGGATATAATATAAAATATATGTGAATAAGGCTTTTTGACCTTCATGAGTTCTCTAAAATGTGCTCAGTATTTAAAGCAATTTTAAAAATTCTTCATTGTAACATATTGGTATGCAGATGGCATGCAGACAAGTGTTTGAACTTTATATTTGTTGACTAAATATATTCACCACCTAGCATTCTTTCAGTCTCCGGTTTGGCTGAAGAAGTCAAGGGCCAGTTAATCTACTCAGATTGAATAAAAAAAAATAGAAAAATGTTGTATTTCCAATGAAATGTAATACTAAAATTTCCCTTCCTGATATATTCACAAATGAATTTTTCCTATGAATCTCTTGTTCTAGCCAGTCTCAAGTATATTAATGAGGAATAAGTAGCTGAGTGCAGAGTAGGGTACAGTATTTTTATGCCTAAAGTTAACTAGACTGTATTGCAAATGCACCTTAAAATATGTTAAAATAAAATTATTTAGCAGTAAACAATGCAGATCTCTACTTCACACTCTGTTAAATGTATAATTTTTTGCAGTGGATTTCATTGTATAATGAAATTTGATAACAGAATTCTAGTTTTCTTGACAATAATGCAATTTTTCCAATATACCTAAGCAGTTCTTTATGATTCTCCACAAAACTTCAGTATTTCATGCATGTTTGTGGAGAAATCTGATAGTCTGTTTTGTGTCTGTGTTGTGTGTCAGAGGAAAAATCGCAACAACTGGCTACTTTCTTTTTATATGTAACAAATATCATAATTACGAATGCATCATGACCCTCTGAATCGCCTAGAACGTACTTTGCAAAGTTAAGGGCTGCAGCAGCTATCACAAAGAATATGACTACCTTGCAAATTACATTCTGTCCCAGATAAGAATCGCTTTGTAAACAACTGTTGGCTCCTAGCAGAGACTGCCTTGTCCTAGAGAATCATGGCTTATACTTCTTGTTTTGGAGGAGTAAGGGTTAAAAAAGGAAATTTACTCCTATGCGCATGAACCCAACTTCACATTTAGGTGCAATCCAGAACATCTCAAGACCCTGATAGAATTAATATTACAATCTGGAGCTAGGAATGGCACTTAAACACCTGGTCCTTTCTTCACAGTCTGTGTATTATTTCTCTTGCACAGCTTCCTGTCCTGAACTAGGTTTCCTAAAAAAGAAAGGTATGTGCCACGTATTTTTCATCAAATACCTTGTGAAAAATTGCATAATTTTCTGAAAAAGGCATTTTATCTGTGTAATAAAATAAAAATAATATGATAGACTCCTTAAAATGAAAAAAAAAAAATCTTGAAAAATTTTAGAAAGTTGTGATAGTAAAAACTGGCTGTCTTCTATGCCATATTTATTATAAAATAAACTGAGAGTAACCTTCTCTGACTCAAGTGTCATGAAAATCTACATGTTCTTCAGTTTAATTTAAGTATAGTAGCTCTACTCATACAGAAAACGATTTCTCATGACTGTGCTCAGAAGATTCTTGAACATCATACAGATTTCTTAAATTAATTAATATTTTAAAGCAGAACTATTTTGATACTTCAAAAGTTATTTTTCCACCTTCCTTTCTCCCTTCTTTCTTCTTTTCTCAACTTTAACATTTAATGTTTTACTTGGGGTTATATCCCTCCCTGTACTATTTTCCTCTAAAGTATGCTCAAAGTCACCTTATGTTTTTGGAAATAAAATAAGAAGAAACCCCACTACACTGTTTCTGCTAAGAATATATCCAGATTCTAGAACAGGTGAAGATGTATGATTTCATAAGTCAATTGGCCTTTCTTTGAAAGTAGCTGAGATTTTGCCTTTACACTCATCTAAATTTTCCTTAAAAACCACTCATGTTGAGACCAGACGGAGTGAGACAATCCTTTAGAGACATTTGAAGGTCCTTTCTATCCATGGTGAAATATGGACGCAGGATTTATCTTTACATCAAACATTTGTATTAAAACATAAATGGTTGATAAATGCTGAGAGCGTGTGAGGCCATCAAAGGCTTTTAGAAATTGCTGTGGGCTCACTGTCAAATTCTACATCTAATTTTCTGAGACACAGAGATTGTAAGTTTGTACCAGGGCATCTCACCCCCTACAAGAACTTAATTGTTGCTTGTTGACCTGCAAGATAACTCAAATGTGACAAGGCATCTTGTAGTGAATTATTTTGGTGCCACAGGGCTAGCAGTGCTCTGGCATCTCCCAGCTGCCAAAAATATCCTACTTTTGAATTGAGATTTGACAAGATAAACTGGAGTTTTGACTGACAGCCATTTACTTTACTACTATAAAAGCCACAGCAAACTTCCACAAAGTATAAATCTTCTGTGCATTTTCCTGAAAATATGTGGAGTTCCTCCCTTGAGTAGGGTCACCTGCACCACAGTTACTTGCAGGGTTTCACTGAAGGAATCTGTACCCATTATCATTGTTGACTACTAATCAATCTTTTTTTTTGGCTAGCTTTAATGTAGGTACCTTGATGTCATGCACTGTTTTATGTTATTCTGTAATCTAATAGTAGTTCTTTTCAATTTTATACATGTAGTAAGTAATTCTGATTAGGACATTGAATCTATTATCTTTTGTCTATTTAATAAATAATTCATTCCCACAAGTCTATCTGATTCACCATCACTAGAAGTTGTAGGAGAAAGTGGTTTAGATACGTCTCTACAGCTTCTTCAAATTTAAACTGTTGCCAAAATCTGAGGCTAAGGAAAGCTTCCTTCTTTTAAAACTTTTTTGAGAAGGAGTTTAAATACACAGAGGAGTTCTTTCTGCCCCTCAGACTAGGTAGCAGGGCTTTTTAATAAACTTTTTCTGAAGCTCCCACTCTCCCTGCAAAAAAACTTTAATTTTCATTCTACTGTACTTTGTAAGATTACCTATCATTTATAAAGTGAACCCAACAGAGTTGTTGTTTCCAAAGCAGTCAGATAACATGCTTACCATAGAATTAATTCATTTTGTGCCACTTTAATTGATACAAACATGATGCCAAAAATAACAAGCCATCAGACTTCATGCTTTCATATGGGGAAGCACTCTCATAAATTTTATAGAGTGGGATAAAAACTTTTTCTGTGGGAGTTAGGAAGTTATTAAAACCTTACGCCTACTCACCATAGGAAACTTTCTGAAAGCTATTTGATCCTAAAGATGACTAACATCGCATGGGAGTATATCAAGAGAAACCCCTCCTCACCCTGAATGAATTTGGTGACCATAATTGCAGAAATCAATTTTATAGCATGAATAAAGTATACATTGGATACCTTTGGCACACTCTGAAAAGAAAAACACTCAATGGTTGACTTCAGAAAATGTTTAACTGAAAAACTACTCTAGGCTCTGCCTCAGAGCAATTATAGGTGACTTGAAGAGAAGAAAACATAGAGGACTGTGTCAATATAAGGTTATCCATTTCAACAGCAGCACAAAAGTGGACCTTGCCACTACATGTGCCAACAGAACATCAAGGCATTAGTGGTGATGAGGGGTTTGGTGTGGGACAAGGAACAACCCCAGAAATCCTCCTCCTGGTGTGAAGTGTTTTACTGCTGCTGTGAGACAGAGCCCTTTGAACAGGCAGTGCAATTGATGCAGGGCAGGTTTTTCTACCTGCACAGACCCTGTCGTGTATCAGGTGTATTACTTTGATGTCTAGATTAGGCAGAATCCAGCCTTTCTAAGGATGTGATTGAGCTTGCTTCTTGGTCTTGGTTTGCTTGTGTATTTCAAGTGAACTGTGCATAAACCTGCAATTACCATGTGAGGCATTTTAAAGTGGAACATGCATTTTTAGGAAATGCTTCACAGATCTTGGCAGTGATATGCAGCTGTGATATACATAGCTGCATGAGCTAGAAAAACAGACATAAAATGATATCAAAGCTATGAAAAAAACTTAGAGTGAACTTTTTGTTTAGTTTTGGTTAGCTTAAAACAATATGCTGAAAGAAATACTTGGTCTTTCTTTTTCAAGAGTTACAAGATTCCTCTGCATATATTTTATTGAAATCCCATCAAACTCAAGTCCTATAAAAACTTTAATTTACTTTTGCAGGTTCATTATTATCTCAGGACTTGGATAGCCATCAATGTATCTGGAAGTTAAAATAGCCTAAGATGAAAGCTGGGCTAGTATTCTTGCTCTAATGGTTCATTAAAACTATTTTCAAACAGTGGGACCTGCTTCCTGGCTCTCCTTAATAATGTCTTGGACAGCTGGTGCTTCCTCATGCTGAGAAAATATCTTGCAACAGGTACCACCAGGTACCACCAGGTGCAGGTAGTCTGTAGGACCAGTCAAGGTGGTTGTCCTGGAGGGCAGGGATAACAGCCCACACTCCCCAGAGTGAAGTCCTGCTCTCACCATTAAATATACTGGGGGACAGAAATTAAATAAATTTAATTAATTAAATTAATTAAATTGCTTTATCTGTAGCTCTATACTGTATGTAGCAGAGGAAGTGTTAGCGCAGAACGATTATTCCTGTTCAAGACAAATCCAGTCATTTTAATGAACCCTTCTACAGAGACAAACTAAGATATGAGATAACTCCTGTTTGTTCATTATGTTAATTAAAAAAGAGCACCTCTGGCCTTGTGAAAACAAAGCTGATTAAAGCAAATGCAGTAAGTCAACTTGGAGTTGTGAAGTACAAATCGTACAGAGCACATAGTGGACATTAAGTCAAAGTTCAACAGTCTTTTTAGCAAAAAAGTGAATTTGGCTTTGGAATTGCCTGTGACTTTTCCTGACTCTTATGTATTAAATACATATGGGGTATGGAAATTAAAGAAGTGGGAATTCACTGAACAAGCAAAAAAAAAAAAAAAACAAACAAAAAAAAAACAAACAAAAAAACCCCCCAAAAACCCCATCACCAACAGTAAAACTCTGCTTAATTAAAGTAAGCAGAGTAGATAACCTTCCTCCACAAAATAAGTATTTTAGCTGGTTTATTCTCTTTACAGGTATTTTTTCCACTTAAACTATTACAAAAAAGATTCCATTTGGATGAGGATGGAGAAAGCAAGTTTCATTCAAATCATCTGAGCATGACAGTCTTGAAGGAAACCAAATTTTCTTTTTGCACAATTTTGCCAGCCCCATGGACCTAAGAATCTCTGAGAATTTCCTTTTCTTTTACTTCACTTTTATATTACTTCTGAAGGTGCAGGTGTTTTTTTGGAAGAAACTTAAAGGAGTCTAGTGGACTTGTGATAAAAAATTTCAAATATGCTCAAGAGAGAGGTGGTGGTGAGCATCTCTTACTTTTGCAGGTTAATTGAAATAGTTGTCTATAGCTGAAATTAAGTCACAATATCTATTGGTTTTATAGTCTGCCTCTGAAATACTGAATTTTTATTAAATTATGATGAAAATGCAGAAACACATGACACACAACAAAATGACGGAGTTATCTTCCTTGAACTGGGAATATAGACCCATGTGTTGAACAACAAAATTGTGGCTGTTACTGTAGCTATATCAATATCAGCTGTTTTAGAGTACTTTGGTCACCACCAGGCAGTGTTGTAATAAGTCTGTTTGCATCTTGATTTGGTTTGAGGATAGAGCTTAGCTCAAGAAAACAAAGTTACATTTATATCCCCATCTGGCTGTGGACATGAGTAAAGAAATTTTGCTGATTTTGTCAGCTTTGACAACAGCATTTTATTCTGTTGACTGTAGACTTTTGTTGATCTTCCTTTAGTAACTTGCAGGGACAAAGTTCTCTTTTTCCTTTTTGAAATGCATAAGACTGGCAATTAATGACTCCCAGATCAAAAATTCTACACAAAAAATTGCAACGTACATAATTTTTTTTTTCATATAACATTCCCAGAATATATGGATATATAAATTGATAAAGCTTTCATACTGTCTTTGATCTTTAACCAGAATTTGGTAAAATTCAGTGGAAGCAGACTGCCTACTCCTGCAATGAGACAGTAATTTTCAGTACAGAGCCATATTCAAGTTTAATTCTGACTCTGTATCTAGAAATTCCAAGAAGAAAAGCAAGCTGTTCTGTCAGTATACTAGATTGGTACAGGAGCAGAACCTCAAAAGCAGTTTTCTTCAAGATAAGGAGATAAAGATTGGTGAAATGGACTAATGAGCTAACATGGAAGTAAGGAGAATTTACATTTCTCAAGACTTTCTCTTAAAACTTGTATCCTTATATTTAAAGTACTTAGATTTAATTTTGAATTTCTTAAAAAAAAATCTAAAATAATGATGAAGAATTGCTCATGGGAAAATGAAGATTGATTTTCACTTCCCCCTTTTTTTAGATAAAACATAGAGGTATCTATTCAAAAGATGAGTATTTTAAATAAAAGTCAGTGAATTTGTTGGGTCATGATAAAATTGTTTCCATATTTTCATTGCTATGTCAATGATGTTTTGACTTGTAGACCTTTGCCTGTTACAAGTATTATAAATATATGTAGCTGCATCTCCCAATACACAGAATTGATTCCATGTTAAATATGGTATTTTATCCATGTTAAAACATTCAAGAATACACCTGACAAAAATTTCTGTTAAAATCAAAAGCTTATTGAAAGTGAAGGTTAAATGTATATGTATATAAATTCCAGAAGCAGTCTGAGAACAATGTAGGATTTTCTTGGTGTAAGCAACACTTGAAAAGAGCAAACAGTTGATGAAGATGGAGAAATCTTTCCAGCCCTGTTCAGCTTAGAGAAGTGTTATATGCTGTCACAGGTTTTCCTGTGTAAGAAAGATAAGTGAAAGCTGAAAAAGCTGAGAAGAGAGACGTGAGAGAGAATTTTATTTTGTTTTGCTTTAGTTTTATTCCTCCCACCCCCATCCAAAGAAAAAGCTCAAAACCAAAAAAATAACAAAACCAAAACCCACATCCAACCCAAAACCCACTATAAAATACCTTTGAAATATAGAAATTCCCAAGAAATTTTATCTTCAGGTCTGGAGAGCAGCCATAGACATATTATGTACTTACTAAAAATGGAAGACCAGCATAATTTTGAAGAGGATATTTTATCCAAATGGATTTACCCAAATCCTTTAAAACTCTGTTGCATTCTAGACTGTTGATATACCTGACATATACAAATAAACCCTATTTCTAGGTCTATCATAAGCAATTTGTTTTTTAAATGGCATATTGCTTAGTGACAGATAATAGCCATGGTTATTTTTCAGTAGTATTCACCAGTAGATCTGTGAAAAATTCAGTAAACAATGCTCTTCACTCTACACTTAGATTGCTCAGGATTTCACTTTTTTAATAAAAGAAAAAAAACAGTGTCCTTATCTTTGTGAAATTAAACATTGTGAGTTGAAATGAACGTGAATTTAACGAAAACCTAGACAGATATTTGCAGATGGATTTATTCAGGCAGCGTGAGCTGCCTCACAGTTCTTTCAAGAGCCAGTTGTGAAGCTAGATGACGATTTTTTGAATATTCCATTATACTTCCTGGATATAAAGAGACAAAATCACAGAGGAAAGAATAGAACAACACTCAGAAAAATAGTCAATGTCAGAAAAAAAATAATAGAAGACAGAGAAAGAAAAGAAACCAAACTCTGCCTGGATCAAATCATAGAATATGCTGAGTTGAAAGAAAAGCACATGAAAAAGTAATTGAATCCAACTCCTGGTCCTGCACAGCACCCTCCCTATGAGTCACAACCTGTGCCTGAGAGTGTTGTCCAAACACTTGAACTCGGTCAGGTCGGACATTTCTCTAGGCTGTGACCATTTCTCTAGGGAGCCTTGTTCCAGCACCCAAACACTCTCTGGGTGAAATCCCTTTTCTACTATCTAGCCAAAACCTCCCCTGGCACAGGTTCTTCCCTCAGGTCCTGTCACTGGTCACCACAGAGCAGAGATCAGTGCCTGCCCCTCCTCTTCCCCTCACAAGGAAGTTGCAAATTGCAGAGAGGTCTCCCCTCAGTCTCCTCCAAGCTGAACAGACCAAGTGAGCTCAGCAGCTCCTCATACAGCTTATCCCAGAGCCTTCAACATCCTCATGTCCCTCCTTTAGCCACTCTTTAAGAGATTAATGTCTTTATTGGGGAATCAAAAACTGTCCCCAGCACTGGAGGTGAGGCTGCCCCATCCCAGAGCAGAGTGGGACAATCCCCTCCCTTTCCCGGTTGGTGATGATGGGCCTGATGTCCCCAGGACAGGGCTGGCCCTCCTGGATCCTGCCATGTCAGGGGACTGTGAATCTGCTCAGGAGAAAGCTATGCAATATTGAACACATACAGAAGCAAATTTCTTTAACTCTATGTAGTATAAAGCCCTTTCCATAAAATATGTTTGATGTCCCTGGGTAAAAATAAGTTGAAGGAAGTTTAGAAAACTCCACAAGGCACCTTCCTTCCACAAGCTACCCTGACTTCACCGAATTTGTTCTGATGTCTTTAGTAGCATGCCAAGAAGCCAAGGACTTGGTCAGACAACTGAAAATGGTATTTTCATCTTTACTGTCACTTTCCTAGATGTAGGGCTGGAGCTTCTCTCCTGCTACATCCTTTGAAACCTGCCCTTTTGGAGAAGCCAGTGATGCCTAGCAGGAACCCCTTGTGGCTTTGAGTTTCTTTGCTTTGCCAGCACAGCAGAGGCAAAGAATCACTGTCCATCATTCCAGTCTGTTTTAGTAGACAGACAAGGTTTTCTACAGTAAAGGTAAATCAGACAGAACATATTGTGAGTTGCTGCAGAAGTTTACTCTGGGTGCTGATTATGTGCTCTGTGTTAGTATTCGTACTGAAAATGGCAAGGGATACTTCAGTTCTGTTTTGCTAAAACCAACTATTTTAATATGCACCAGTACATGTGCTATCCTCTACAGGTAAAAGAAGGTTAAAAGAAGCTAAAGAAGGAGCTTCGTCTCTGTCTTTATGATCTGCACTTGGTGATCAGCCATAGAGAGTCAGTCATATACTGAGAATGACAGTAATCAAATACTCTTAGCAAAAATCCCTCCATTAAGAATGCACTTACTCAACTTCGGCTGCTATATTGTGGTTGTCCTAATTTAATAATTTCAATGTTTAATTCACAGTTGCATGAAGGGATTTTCAGATTTAAGATTGGGAAACATGTCTTTGTTGAGAGGATCATCAAGGCTTGTCAGTTGCTTATTTAAGAAGTATTTTGGCAATGTCCTTAGTAACATGCTTTAACTTTTATTCATCCCTAAAGTAGTCACTAAATGATCATCCTTCTATACAGAACTCTTCTCCTCTTCTCGTTTGTTTAAATTATAAATGCACTACTTTTATGTAAGCAGTTATTTTTCTTGTTCTTCTCTAGCTTAAATATTTTGAGTATTGTTCTATTTACTTAACTATTTTTTTAACTATTAAAAAGATAAAGGTCAATGTATTATTTGGGGATACTAAACATTATTTATTTTGGAACCTACTTTAAAAGATATGCATCTAGAGATACAAATTCTTATGTGGCACTATTTTAAGTCTAGACTTTGCATCTTAGAGTAAGTTTTTATGAAATGATTATGAGTTTTTTAATAGAGAGACTTGGAAATTGTGTGTACAGAAATAATGTTTTCAAAATACCTGTTTAAAGCTTTGCTCCTAAGGCTTAACATGTTTTTTAACAATATTTTTAAGTAATACTTAAAAGCTTTTGTTTAAGATGTTTAGTTAGACAAGCTCCTAGGCTTCACACATATGGTAAGCAATATGTTTCCCAATCTTGATTCAGAAATGAAAGAAATTGTCCAGTGAGTAATACTTGTAATGAAGCTTGATATGAAATCGCAATGTGTGTACATACACATCTACAGTTAAAAAACTGTTAAAACTGCAGACTTTCAGACCTCTTGCTAATCTTTGATTGTTTGATTTGCTGTGGTGTGTATGAGAACCTCCTAAGTGCCAAATACTGCTAATTCAGTTTGATCATGGCATGAGGCATTTTGCTCTGCTCACAGGACAAGCTGCTACAGCAATGCAATAAAATGACCAACCTCTTACAAGAACAGCTTAGGAGACATCTGAGCAAATTTAACAGAAGGCAGAAACTTGTCAGCATCGTTTGATTCAGCTCAAGTGTGAGCTGAATGTATAAATCAGTAGTGCTCATGTATTTATCACCCGCATATGGGTAATTCTTGAACTATAACTCTTGTTCTGCCCAGTCATGGTCACCTGGTCAGTTTCCTCTCTGGAGCAATGATTTCATGGAATAATTAAGAGTAGCTTTGCAGATCAGGTAGTAAAAGGAATTCTGTGGCTAAGCCACACAGAGAAAGATTTGGAAAAGATCTAGGACATCTAGGAAACGTTTCTGGCAAAAAACTGTCACACTGGCTTGGACGTTTGTTATGACAGAAGAGCAGAGCTAACAAGGGTGATATTCTAATGAGCATAATGGCAATGTGAAAAAACCTGAAGTACAAGACCACAAAGATTTAATTTCCTTCAGCTAACAATATAGTGGAGTAAACCAAAGAAATTATCCAATCCTATCTGTGGAATGGGCAAGGTAGATGATCTTGGCAACTGTTAATTAAATAGGTGTGCCATTAAAAAAAAAAGGATCTGGTGTGGGTTTTGCTGAGCTGGTTGATGAGCTTGAAAGAATTTTACTCAGTGTAACTTATAAATGAAAATGCAAGTAGTCTTCAATGAATAATTTTAGAATGCACACCAATTCCATCAGCATACATAAAATGTCACACACTAAATTGAAGATATTTAAAACTGGTTTTATGAATGAAAATTTATGTATTTGGTATCATATGACTCACACATTTATTTCAGAACATATGTTCCTTTATTAGAAATCAGCAATCTCCCCTCTCAAAGGTTCAGATGCAAATGAGCCCTATACCACCAGGACAATTTAATATACAGAAAAAGCATAGTTTAAATATTTGTGCAGTTGAAATTTACATATTTGAATTCCAAGTGAAGGAAATTACAAGGACAAAAATACTGCAAAGTTTAAGCAATTTCATTTTCTTAGAGAAAAAAANTTTTATTGATGTTTTTTAAGCTTTTCTTCTTTTTGCTGTCATATGTCAGAGGCTTACATTCTCTGAAGTCAATGGACCTGATCCCAGGCTAATGGTGCAATTCTCATTTAACCAGTGGGATCTGGTTGGAGTCAAATGGGATCCTAATGCAAATTTCTGACAGCAGAATGTGGGCTTTAATTATCTCAAGAATGTTAATTTTTAGCTCATGTAACCCCTATCCCCACCCCCACTCCCTACTCCCTGGAGTGTGTTTTAGTGCACTTAGAAGCATTTTGTCACCTTCTTCTAATTCAGGAGTAGCTCTCCTAGTTCAGGAGTGAAATTTTTAGTAATTGTTGAGATTGTTCCCTGAAAAGGAAATGTTGACTCTTGCAGACTGATGTAGTATTTTACCTCAAACAGGGATGCTAAGAGAACCAAAANAAAAGAACCAAAAAACTGAAAAAAAAAAAAAAAAAAAAGAAAAAAAAAAAAAACAACAAAAAAACCCCTCCAAAACTATAGCAGGAGAATTTGAAGGGAGATTCTTGTAATTATTTGCCAGCTGGCCATCTTCAGCACAGATTTTTCGCTAGAGAGACACCATTTGTGGCCATGTGTTCATGTCCAGCCATCCTCACAGTGCAGTTTTCCATGCTGGCAGGGATAAGCAGGAAGGAAACATGCCAGGAAAATAGTTTCTGGGTTATGGGGAAAGAGAGATTTGGCTTCCCCTGGTAACTAATACCCATCTTTATGAAGAAGGTGTTTCTTATGTGGGGATTCACATATGAGGCAGATGTTAAAAGACATGAATAGGGCAAGATTCTAGTTCACCCTCTCATTAATGTCAGTTGCCTACAGATTCAGAAGCATCTCCTCTTCTGTGAAGGAGTAGAGACTGGGCTTCTCTAATTTTTCTCTCACATCCCTCCTGTGCAGTTGAGAGCTTGCTGGAGGCACACCTGTTACTAGCTGATAAGGACATTTCAGCTTGGGGTGACTGCTGATAGGATGTGTAAATCTTATCCTGTGTAGTGAAGCTGAGTGTAAGAGTTGTCACCAAAGGATTAGTAAGAATGCTTTTTTCAGTGTTTGTTTTTTTATTTTTTGTTTTTTCTTGTCTCACAATTTAGGAGTTTAACATATTATGCTGGTGCTTCCAGCATTTGGAGGGACTCCTTGACACTTAACATTACAAGGGCCACTCCGTAGCTGGACATTGTGGTGAATATGGCCCCAAACTGGTGAGCAGGTCACTGCATAAATTTGTAGTCTCTGCCAGACATCTGTGAATGTGCTGTAGAAGTCCTCAGGGTAGAAATGCTGGCACTAGTCCACTTGGAAAGACTCTTTAAATAAAAGCAGCACATAAGAGAAAGAGGAGGTTATTCTACTTCCTTTGTAATTGTACAGGGCTGTAATATTTACAGTGCAGAGAGTGATTGAAAAGCTGTTTGAGGGAAAATAACTAAAGTCCATAATGCAGCATTGTTAAACTGTTATGAAACACATCTTAGACTTAACCATAGAAATAATCAATTCAGTTTATAACTGAGTTTTATGCAAAGCTGTTCACCTCCATGCCTTCAATTGGTCTGCTCTATCTTCCGCATACCCTTATATATATCACAAAGGTACAGTAACTTCTTTGCCTGCCTGTCATTTTACATCATAAAAACTGCTGTAAAAACAAGTTGCTATTAGTGATCACTTCAGCTACACAGTGCAAAATGTAGAAAAAGAAAATTAGCTGAAAGAGAGGAACAAATATTTTAAATAAAATCAGAACATAAAGTATGTATTCATCACAAGAGAAATGTGCTATTGAATTATAAAAAAGATATATTTATGATATGTATACTCACATTTTTTTTACATGCATTGTATTAGAATTTTGTATATTAAGTTATACAAAGCTAGATGAAATAAATCAGTTATGGAAAAGTTAGTCAAAACAAGCACTTGTTGAGCAGCAAAGGTTACTGTAGTACAGTATGTGCTCCAGGTAAGAAAGGAATGCTTGTATAATTGAAACCCCTTGAGGAAATATGGGAGAATGAAATTTTCTAAAAGGAGCCCATTAGATAAAGGCATGAGATTGAACACAGTTTTCTGAGTCCTGGAGGAAAAATGACCACATGTAGACAGCAAAGTACCTCTGAGTATCAAAGGTGCAGAGAAACCAACCCAAGTAAACTGTACCAGAGAGAGATTTCAAATTGGTTTAAATCCTGATGGAGACAAAAAATTAGAAGTCCAAGAGGGTATATAAAGTACTCTAGTTCCTGCCTTGGTTTCATATAACAGATTTCAAGGGTCTTCAACACTCGGGCACTTGACTATTCCCCCACTCTCATAGCAGAGGTTTTGCTGTGTCCAGAATCTCACTGATTTTGCATGTGGAAATTCTGTCAGGCAAGGGTTGCGATGCCCATGTATTTGAAAGTGATACAAAAGTAAAAAGATGTTCAGAAATTCACATTTATGTGTGCTAATGTATTTATATGATAATATGCTTTCCCCATGGAAATGAGTGTCTTGCAATAAAGGAAGATCTTATTTATAGAGCCCTGAATTGGGATCTTAATTCAGGGGGCAAATCTTCATAAGCTTTCAGTCTCAGTTGTGCTGAGATGGCAAATGTTTATATAGCACACATAAAGTAAGCATCTCAAGCAGCACTGCCTACAGAACTCACTTAAAATTACTAAATAAGATCAGGTATTAATTAATTAGTTTTAAAAGTTTTTCCTTCATGCTCTGGTTTGCTGTTTATTTTTTTTATAATGTATTTTTCCCCCAGAAGTATATCATTGTGGTAAGGTGGCAAATGGAGTCAGTTGTTTTCTTGTTTTATAGGGCCAAACTCAGTTCTGAGAAACATGGAAAATACACTAGATTCAGAATAATCATACTCAACTGTGCCAAAATAGCATTTTGGTTACTAGAGAGCATGGGATCTTTAGCAGCAAGGAGAACAAATCCTGCACAAAGAACCAATAGAGACAAAATGCTTCATTTCTGTCAAATTGAGTAGGTATCCCCATAATGTAGCACTCAAAGGAGACAGTGAAGATGAAGGAATCCATGTACAAACTTCTCCTTCCTGTAATTTTGATCAATTGCTTGAAGAACTTTGAAACTCTACTCTAAGTATAGGTTTTGTGCCATCAAGTACTAGGGATCCTTCCAGCTGAATTGCATTTTTAATGCTAATGAATGGAAAAAGAAAATCTCCTCATCTGTTAAATCTGTTAGAAATTTAGGAATGGAACAATATGTATGGGAGAAATGTGAAAAAACTAGGTTTTCACCACCTGCTTAGTAATATTTTGAAAAATACTCACATTTTAGGAAATTTATACCAGTTTCAAAATGTGCTGTCAAATTTTCTTACAGTATGAGCAGAAATGCTGTTATACACAAAAGAACAAAAGGCAAATTTTTGCAAAATTATTCTGATTTTATAGAATGATGTAATAGAGCTTGTTGATATCTTTCCTCAAGACCATTTATTGATGCTTCCCTTCCTCTGAAATATGATACCTCTCACTATAAATCTTATATTCCTCGAAGTGATGGAGGCAGCTATGAAGTGCAAAAGCAAAACTCAAGAAATCAATCTTAAGGCAACAAGAGACATATAGGAGACAAAAAGTAAATTATGCATGGTATTTGTTTGATAAAAAATTGAATTAAAATATAGTTAAATGAACTTGTTAGTTTACATTGAATAAATAGGTTGGGAATCATGAAACTTCTCAGAAAATATCATCTATAGCTTATCCCAAGATGAGAATCCCAGTTCTACAAGGCCCTAGTTTTCAATTAATTGTGTTGTCTTCTCTAATGTGTTAGGAAAAAAATAGCACTGGAGAAATGGAGAACATCCAAACGTAGTGTGAATAAAGTGGCTATCTAAGCCTTTGAGGAAAGAAACATGATTTACACCTAATCATAACAGGAGCTTGACTGACATAGAAGGATCATGAGGGGGTTGCTTCATGGTTTTGCTCTGTCTCACAAACTGGCCTCTGCTCTGAGACCAGTTCCTTTCCTTCCACTGTGATGACTCCTTGAAGCTGATGTTCCACTTGTGTGAAAAACATGAGCACCTCATTATCACGTGAGTATCTGATTATGTGGTTTGTCACTGGTGGTTGGTGACTGATAAATACTGCATGATGTACTGCACTGGTGTACAAAGGCACGAAGGATAATGTGCTCACCAGGGGTATCCAGACTGAAGAGAATAATACATACAGAAATATAATGAAGTTTTGAGTCTCAGGAGAATGAATTAAAGAAAAAATAAAAATTGTGAAGTCAACAGGGAAGTAGACATCAATTTTACAGTCTGTGTTTAAACACTTGAAACTGATTTTTGGCAGACATTGGTTCCTATAAAATTCATAAACTTGTGTCCATGTATTATCTGTAGTTTCACACCTTTGTTAACATACATTTAATGCTTGGATTTTTTTACATTTGTCAACTATTAGGAAACTTTCAAACTATATCTCTAAAGGATCTGAGAAATCAATTGAATGTGCAGATGAATCTAAGTTTTCATATTATATTTAAAATTAAATAAATGTTAAATTAAATAGAGTGAGCTTTTCATAAAACACTGTGTATAACTAGTCCAAGTCTGAATAAAATATCACCTCATAGCTAAACAACAAAATTGGTTCAGAATAGAAGTAATAGCTAGAATTTTTATGCTCTGCTTAAATTCAAATTAAATATAGAGGTTTCCAGCCAAGTTGAGAGGAAAAATTAAAAGTTGCAAAGTGCAAGTTTGGTATCTTAAATATTACTGCATAAATGAATTTGATTGTTCCCACTTATCTTAAGATATTGTTTTTATCTAAAAATTATTTCTTCTCTTCTGCATTACATTTTCATCACTGGCTTTCTTAATGTATTGAACTTCGAAGAATTTTGTGAGACTAAAATAATGTTTGTGCATAACTTCTCTTGTTCCTGCTTTTCCTCTTATTTCTTTTCATTTGAGAAATTGTTGTGAATCCTTTTATTTAAGGATTATGGCTGTCATTTGTTACTTGGAAATTCCACATAGATTTACATCAGAAAGTTCATTCCAGCTCGGGCTCAAAGGAAACTGCTCTGGAAATATATCTCTAACACACTATTTACATCTCATACTATTGAGTCAGCTGTTGCATTTCAGCACAGATGTATTTCACATATTTTCTGAAAGTATATGACATCGTTGTATTTATATTTTTGAAGGATGCAGAAAACACCTCTAAATTTTTAAGATTAATTATTAGAATTCACAATATTTCTATGTAACAATTTGAATACTATCTTTAATTCCCTATTAGATTTCTTTTTGGAACCATATATTACACTTTGCTAAGCTTCAGAAGTGTGATTTTATATTTTCAGTATGTTCTGATTTACAGATGTATCAATTTAGGATAATGGGTGATGGGTAATTTAATAATAATTTAATATATCATTAAAAAAATAATCCAGGATCTCATAGTCCTTTAAAAAACACTGTAAAAGGTTAATAATATGATGAATAGAATTAATATTTTGAAAACCAGCCAACACAAAGTCCTTACAACTCTCTAATTAAATATTCTATTGCTTCTTTAGGTCAATGTAAGAATGGAAAATATAAATCAATTGAAGAAAATGTCTGTTATTTCTATATGAATAGCATGAATAATTTTCATAACAGAAAATATAGATAAGAATGAAGCTGATTACCTGATAAGTCAAATGTGACTCAAAATTTTCTAAAAGAAATTTTGTTAGTATTTATTTGTCCATACTGAGGTATGGTGTAGTGGACCTGAGCTTGGATCTACTTCATTTATGTTTAGACATGTAACTGAGTTGTACAAATCAGCAGTATAATTACCATTTCTCCTTTCTAATGTCACTTTAAAGGATTGTCTACAAAGAAAGAATTATTCTGAGTAGCCAGTACTCTGCAAAGGAAAATGGAGGGTCAGTATCCGTAGCGCAGATATTTCAGCCATGGATCCTTAACTATGGTACAATCTGTAAAATCTTCCCCAAATGTGTTATTTTCTTTTCCTATATTAACAGATTTTCAGCTTCAATAAATAGAGGTGAAAATCCACAATTGAGGTTAGGAAAGTTTAAGTCCATGACAAATGCCATTTTGACCACATGCCACTGAGGAGTGGAAGAGAAGTTTTCACCCTCATAAGAAAAGAAAAAGCAATACTAGAAGATGTTCAAATTATAAAATAAATGTACAGAATTTGTTACTAAAATGGAAAGAACGCTGATGAAAAGCAATATAGTAATGAAAAAAATACAGTAATTTTTTTCATATGAAAAATATTTATATAGCAGTATATTAAGTTTCACATGGCAGTTCTTCTTTTAGTAATATTTGCACCTTAATTAACAAAAGTGTCTTCTTCTTATCTTGAAAGAATACCTTGTTTTACTGGTTCAATAATCTTTGAATTATAAGAATAAATTACAGGAAGGGAAACTTTGAGAAATCACACAAATCAAATAATCAAATACCCTGAGATTTGAAAAATCTTGTCTCATCTGCAGTTCACCCATCTTGATAACTTTATGTAAAAAACAGTAACAAAAACTTTTTGTTTGCAGAAATGCAACTTTCATTTCTAGATTACTGTCTATTAATGAAATGTAGTAGTCATTAATTACAGATTACTGTTTTGGAAATACCAGCATACTGGGGTAAAAAATGAGTATTTACTTACTTTTCCTGTAAATCCTGTAGATGAGAGTCAAGCATTTTCAAATGTAAACTGAAATTACTATCTTTTTTCCTCATTTTTATACTCGTTAAAAAATACCCTCAGATGTAAGAATCATGTGTATTTTTACCTGTTAAACTACGTTTTACTTGTAATGCATAAATAAAATAAAAGACGCACAAGAAATGACTATACAGAGATTAGCTAGACTTTATATTAAGTCTCATAAGCAAGTCTATTTCTAGAGTGCTAAGAGCATAACAGCTGAAACTATCCAAACACGTATATGCACAACCCCTGGCTCTGCCTTTGAGCTGAATGATCATAATGCCTTAAATGCAGGCCCGAAGAAAGTGTATTCTGCAGTCTGAAACACAGCTTTTTGCCTCATTTAAAGAATAAATGACACATACATTGTGAGAGGTTGTTTTGAGCTATTATGTTATACATATTCATTATGGGGTCATTTTCTTGGTTATAAATTGATGCTACCTTGCCCATTTCTTATTTGTTCTAAGCCTGACATCTTATCTTTCTCAGTTGTCCTTGTAAATGAACAGGTAGCAGTGCATTATAGAAAATGAATAATGTATGTGTAAGTGAAATAATAGTCCTTTTGTTGTTGTTGTTGTTGCTGTTGTTGTATCTAGAACAAGAGATGATTTTTTATTATGAAAACACTTCTGTTTCAAAATAATTACCATAGGATTCCAGAAACCCTCTCTTATCAGAGCGATATTGGAATACAGCTGGGATTTCTTTCAATTGAACAATCATAATATAGCATCATTGATAGAAAAGTTGTTTCAAAAGATAATTTTTTGGTAAAGTTTAAGCAATAGAAAACTACCCCAAAGTAGCCAATAGCCAGCACAAGAGGTGAGGGAAATGGAAAAGCTGGGACTTGGTCATATGCAGCTCAGTTCCCTTGCTACTAGCTACAGAATTATTACTTTCTTCTGTTGGAATTGCAAAATTTTAATTTGGTAATATCTGTTTAATCATCTTTTAAAAATAATAGCTCGAAAAGAAAAAAACCAAAATCCAGAAAGACCAAACCAACAACAAAAACACCCAACCACTCAACCCATCAAAAAACTCCAAACCAACCAAATATCCAAATAACCAAACAAAAATAAGGGTGAAACCCTGTCATGTTCATGGGGCCAAGATAACTACTAGAGATGATATGTTCACAAAATAATATCTCTGAAATACATTGCTCCTAGAGAATTGGCAATCTATATAATCTATTATAATCCACAAGATCTTTTCTTGCGAAGACTTTTGTATAATCCAGAAGTTTTATAGGGCTTTATTTTCTGCTCAGGTCTAGATTAAAATATGTAATATTTGATACATTCTCATGGAACAACCAGGAAATCTTATTAAGTCCTCTTTTAATACATGAAATCTTGCTGGGTGAGGTTCTCTGTCAGATTATACAAATTGTGTCAGAGATCATAAATACAGCAAAACATATTCATTTTATTAGATGCCACTCCAGGTTTTTCAAGTAGCTGTGGAAAACAGAATCAAGGGAAAGAGGCTGCTGAGATGAATTTGGTTTCCTAAGTAGGGGGCAGGCAAACAGGCCTGTGTATGCAGAGCTATGATGGAACGACACATACATTGATATGTATGCACTATATTAATATAGTTATATTAATGATCCAGACTCTGCTACCAGAACAGTTTTTTTCTATTGCTTTTGTCTGGAGGAGATGGCTGCTCAAGAAACAACCCTTCATGTCTAAAAAATTGTGTGTGCTTAGGTTTAAGCATAAAATAATAGTCTTTGAGCACTTACGTGTTTTGTTGCGTAAAGATGAAGAAGCAGAGATTATCCTTTTGTTAGATGATATGAAACACCATTCTGTAAGGATGTAGGAGTCCAGAAACACCTCAGACAAAGCATGAATATTTCACTGCATTTTAAATCTGTGTCTCATTGGCAATGAAAAACAGTCCTTACTCAGAATCAAGTATGTAGAATATGAGTTTTGGGGTAGCTCACGGATTAATAACACTAGTGCACTTTGTGGGCACATTGAGAAGAGTTCCATAATCCGTTCGGAGAGGAATTAATATTCACATTTTTAATAAAAGTATTTAATTTCATTAAAAATGTAACCTTTTTTTGTCTTAAAATGTTCTTAATTACCTAGATTATTGTAGAGTTTAATTGCTGTGGAAGATAAGTGAGTGCTTTGAAGGGTCATTCATGAGGGTTATTGGAAGAGCATTTTTGTGTTTGAACCAGTGTGGGGAGTTTAGCTTTGGCCTGCTGACAGCCACCCACCAAGCTGCTCTCTCACTCATCCTCTTCAGCATGACAGGGCAAGGAAATCTGGGGAGTCTTGTATGTCAAAATAAAGACAGTGAGTTCACTCATCAGTTATTCTCAGGGGCAAAACAGGCAAAAATTGGGAAAGATTTTCTTAATTTATTGCCAATTAACAACAGAATAGGATAGTAAAACATAAATACAGAAGTAAAAACACCTTTCCACTATCTCTCCTTTCTTCCCACTTACAGCTTCACTCCTGACGCTTCTACCTCTTTCCCAACAAGAAGTGCAGAGGCATAGGGAATAAGGGTTGTGGTCAGTTATCATATCTGCCACCCCCTCCTCCTAACGCCCTTTCCAACTTGCAGGGTGGCACGTGGGATGCCTTTCATGGGATACAGACTTTCATACACAGCTCCAGTGTGAATCCTCTCCATGGGCTGCAGCTCTTAAGAATTGTTGCTCTGTGGGTGTCTTCCATGGCATACAGACCTCCAGGAACAGGCTGCTCCAGAGTGGTTCCTCTGTGGGGCAACATCTCCTGCATGGGCTCCACTCTGTGCTCCACAGCCCTTTACAAGAGCCTGTTTTGCTATGGGCTGTCCACAGGCTGCAGCTTCCTTTAAAGTATATTGGTCTTCTTTGGTGTGGGGTCCTGCACTGGCGGCACTAAGGCTACGTGGCAGTATGGCCCTGGCTGGGGGCCAGGTGCTCAGCAATCTCTTGTATCCCTACATTCCTCAGAGGCACAGGAGGAGAAAACAAGGTGGAAAAAACCACATGGTGTGTCAAGATAAAAGGAGTTTTACTTTAAGCACTGGTCCCGTCCTCTTCCTTTCCCTTGGCTTTTGTTGTTGAGCAGACATCAAGGGAATATCCCTTTGGACAGTTTGGGTCAGCTGTCCTGACTGATCCTCTCCCAAGATCTTGCCCATCCTCAGCCTGCTGGGGAAGGGGACTGTTGGAGGGATTGTGCTGGTGCTGTGCCAGCAGTGCTCAGCAGCAGCCAAAACAGGTGTGTCACCAATACCTTTCTAAGCACCCACACACAGCACAGCCTGTGAGGGCGCCCATGGGATAATAAACTCCACCTCAACCAGACCCAGTGCTCCAGGTCTGCTCCATGGACTGCAGGGGGACAACCTGTTCCATCATGGTCTTCTCCACGGAATCTCTACTCTGGCATTTCTTTTCCCTCTTCTTTTCCCTTCTCTGACCTGGATGTCTGTTTCACATTTTTCTCACTTCTCTCTCACAGCTGCTGTGCAGCAATCTTTACCATTTTTAAATATATGGATTACTGGCGGCTCAGCTTTGAACAGTCTAGGATGTCTTGGGATGGTCTAGGAGCTGTCTGAAACCGTATGACTTTGGGGCAACCTCTAATGTCTTCTCACAGAAGCAAGATCCTTCAGACACCTGATAGAAAAAACTCTGCTGTAAAAACAATGCAATCAGGAAACATCATTTTAATTTTTTAAAAACACCAAGATTTTTTCAAGAACTTTGTTGAACTATTTTAATAAAGGATGGAGTAGGAGTCTAGACAGGAAACTTACGCAGAACCTGCTCACTTAAGTTCTGAATTTTGTTATTAAATCAAATGAGTACAAGAACTAGTCTAATATCTGTTTTGAACATAAAGTTTAGGTTTTGGAAGTGAATTCCTGCAATAGATTATGCGTATAATTTTGAAACTGTGTTTTCAGCATAACTAATTTTTATTTTTAAAAAATTATATTATGATTATTCAGGAAGATCACATAATGCATACTGATTGATTAGTGATGTGAGCAGTAGTAATGTTTTATATGGCAAATATAGAATGAGCTATATTTTTTTTAACATTGCTCAACTACCATCCACATAATATCTATACAAACTCAAACATTCTTAATTGAAACCTCAAGAAAAGAATGCCTTCTTATTTTTTGAGTTTTATATTCTGTTACAATTGTCTATTGTGTTTAAAATGTTTAATTATAAAAAGAAGAAACAAAGTATTACATTGGAAGAACATAATCAGCTTGGAAATTTAATGATTTGGAATTACTATTCATGCTTCAAAGGATAATAGTCCTAAAATGAGTCTGCCTAATCTTTCTTGCCAAACTGTTAAAGATGGAAATCATTGGTTTACATATTCAAGTGATTATGAAAGAGATCAAAACTCAGGCCTATTCCCTGATGGAAAACACTAAGCTAAATTCCTTTGGCTGACATCCCATCTTGATCTCAGTGGAAGGCTCTGAAAACAAAAGCAATTTTAAAGAACAGTAACAACTTAAAGAGTGACAATTCACAGCCTTCTCTTTTGAGAAACAGCCCATTTTCATTGTATTCATTTTTATTTATATTAAAATTGGACAATTATGAAAAAAACCCCTCTACAATAGAAGCTATTTTTTTTTAAGCAAGGGTTTTTTTCAAGAGCTCTTTTTACACAGTCTAGCAGAGGATTAGAAAAAGTAAATCTTTTAGAAACAATGATGTAGGCAAATGTAGAGAGGAAATAAGTATGGAATAAAACAAGGGCCTACGTTCCACAACATCGCTTTTACATTGCAAAGATCATTATGCTGAAAAGAGAGAGTGAAACTACTGACTTCATTTGGGATGATTGTATGTCTCTTACTGAGAATGGGCTTTTTTGGCATTTTACTGAATTGAGTCTAGAATGTTGGTTTGGACTTCTTTTTTTTTGGTGATAACCTGTATTAAAANNTGATAACCTGTATTAAAAATATAGTCTGTACTGATTGTTTCATTAAAATAATAGAAGTTGTATGGAAAGATGCAAAAGATATGTTTAATGGCCCCTTTTTTAAAATCTTATTTATCTATTACACTTCTAGGGAGAATTTATATATACGATAGGTAAGGAATTATTTTGACCCTTAAAAAACCTGGAAGAACAAATGGGACTTTCACACAAACATGACTAGGAAGGCCTGGTTTTGCAGTCAGTGTAGTTTAATTACTGACGGCATGAGGGCAAAAGGGAAGAGTTACCATTGTCTTCTACCTGTACTTCTCTAAGTAGACAGAAGTCTGCTTCTGTCCCCCATAACATTTTTTATTTCTAAATTGTAGAAATATGAGTCTGATGGATGAACTGTTAGATTAATAAGGCACTGGCTGGATGTCTATATCCAAAGAGTTACAATCAATTTCTCAGGGTCCAGGTGGAAACCAGTAATGAGTGATGTCTCTCACTGGCACCAACATTATTTAATATCTTCATCAACAAAATGGATGTGTAATCGAGTGCACCCTCAGCAAGTTTGCAGGTTACATCAAGATGAGTGGTGCAGTTGATATACCAGAGGGAGGGGTTGCCATCCAGAGGGACCTGGGCAGGCTTCAGAGTGGGCTAGAGCAAACCTCATGGAGTTCAACAACACCATGGGCAAGGCTGGAGCAATCCCCAGCATCAGGGGAGGTATTGAGAAGGTATTGAGAGCAGCAACACTGCAGAGAGGCACTTGGGAACACTAGTGGTTGAAAAAGTGTACATGACTCATGCAAGGTGCCTTTGCAACTTGGAGACCCAGCCACATCCTGGGCTGCTTTAAAAGAGTGACCAGCATTTTGAGGGAGGTGATTCTCCCTCTACATTGAGAAGGTTGGACGAGATAATCTTGGAAGGTCCCCTCCAACCCAAACCATTCTATGGCTCTATGGTGCTATGATTCTCTGATTAATTACTTGCTGTGCATACAGAGTTTTCAGCTATGGTGGCACATGCAATAAAAAGGGAAAGCCAATGAACATATTAATGTAGCATTTAGGTTTAGATTCATCTCCACTCTACCCACCCTACTGAACCTAAGCTTAGGAAGGGACAGAAAATAAAAAGGCAGAATTGTACAAAAATACCTTGTTATGTCTCTTAACACCTCACACCTCAAATGATTGATAAGAAGATAATTTCATCTGTGGGATGAGCCTGGTAAATTTCACAAAATTATACCAATGTGAATAAGAGGCAAATTTGAATCAATATTGTAAGTACACTTTAAAATTCAAGGTTGAAAAGCATGTTTTATTCTGATAGCTTATATATATTCTTGTTTAGCAAAATTTTTTTCTGATGTTTGTTAGGTAGACTGAGGCATTTATATCTATGTCCCACAGTGAATTCTAATGAGGCATTCTGCGCACATAGGGCCTGATTTTATTTGTGCATCATCCCTGCTAATAGCAGCATCTAATGAAGACATTCATTAAATGTCCATAATGTTAATGGAAAATTCCAATAGAACTCCATCAGGCTCTCCCTGTTAGTTTAGCACTGCACAACTCTACTAACAATTGTCTCAGAAGTTGTTACCAAAAAGAATACTATAAAATTGTACATTATTGAAGCTGAAGAATAGTGTTCTGTTACATTAGTTCTTCAATTGTCACGAATTACAGATGTCTAGGATATTTGCAAGATTTCTATAGTTAATCATCATATAGTGTATCTAGCCAACAGGATTAATTACTGGGTGAAGAGAAATACATTAAACATTAGAAAATAATTTTAGCAGATATGAGAGTATATTTACTTGAAAATAAAATAAACCCAGTGTTTAATAATCTGGAAATAAGTAAGATTGATTTGTAAATAAAATTACTTAAATTTGATGTTACATTTAGACTCATTTCGGTACAGGTGTGAGCTACCAAAATATATTAGTAATTTAAGGTATTGTTTATGCTGGAATTCAGATTAGATATGTGTTAGACCTGAAGGTACTTCAATATTGCCATATATGTTGGTAGAACTAGAATTCTAATTTGAAATTTATGTATATAAATACTGAAAGAAACTGAATGTTCCAATTACTTATAGAGAAACATATTGTGAGGAAGTAGGAATATAGAATGACATAAGAAAATAACTTTTTAAAAACAAAAGCACTGCAAAAACTCTACCATCATAAAAAATTAGGAAGATACAGGAAGTTCAGGGAAGGGAAGGGAAGTTCAGGGAAGTTTCAGGGGAGG
>VYXF01005564.1:44243-100698 GCA_013397295.1 Polioptila caerulea | reverse complement strand
GGTGCGGCCCGGGAGTGCGGGAGCAGGTCCCGAGTGCCCCTGAGCCTCCTGCGGAGCCCACGGTACCGGCCCGGCCCGGCCCGAAGCGGTGTCACCTGATGGCTCCTTCCAGTTCCTGAAGGAGCGACAAGAAGGATGGAGGGAGCCTATTGACAAGGGCCTGGAGTGACAGGACACAGGGAGTGGCTTCAGGCCGATGGAAGGCAGGGCTAGATGCGACTTTGGGAAGGAATTCTCCCCTGTGAGGGTGGTGACAGCACTGGCACAGGGTGCCCAGAGAAGCTGTGGCTGCCCCTGCATCCCTGGAAGGGTTCATGGCCAGGTTGGAGGGGGCTCGGAGCAGCCTGGGATAGTGGAAGATGTCCCTGCCCATGCAGGGGTTAATGAGGTGAACTTCCAGGTCTCTTCCAGCCCTACCATGATATCACCATGACAGCAGGATCATCACAGTCTGCCCTTCCTTGCAGGCCCCTCAGGGAAGGAACCATGCCCAGGATCACTCTGAACGGGGTCACAGTGGATTTCCCCTTCCAGCCCTACCCATGCCAGGAAGCCTACATGGCCAAGGTGCTGGAATGCCTGCAAAAGGTATGTGAGTGTCCAACTGTGTCATTTCTAACTGCACAAAATGATTTCTCTAAGGAGAGGTCGTCACAGTTCAAGTTATCTTTATGTGTGTGCTTTGTAGGCTGCCTTTCCAAATCTTCTCTGACCTTTTGCTTGTGTTTTTATTTTACTCTGTGGTAATTAAAATTGTGGCTGGTAGGTGACAGTAGGAATATAGCTGGGATGTTCCTGCCTAGATTGGGAAAAGGAAGAAAGGCTGAGAAAGTAATGCTTGTATTCATGCAGTCTGTCTTTGGCTGGCTGGCTGATTACAGAATCATGAGTGGTTTGGGTTGGAAGGGAAATTCAAGCTCACCTTGTCCCACTCCCTCCCATGGGCAGGGACACCTTCCCAGGTTGCTCCAAGCCCTGTCCAACGTGGCCTTGAACACTTCCAGGGATGGACAGCCACAGCTCCTCTGGACAGGCTGTGCCAGGGCCTCACCACCCTCACAGGGAAAAATTTCTTTCCAATCTCCAAAATAAACTTACTCTCTGGCAGCAGGAATCCATTCTTCCTTGTCCTGTTACTGCAGGTCCTTGTAAAAAGTCCCTTTCCATGTTTCTCATAACCCCCTTCAGAAACTGGAAGGCCCCAGTTTGGAGCCTTCTGTTCTTCAGACTGAGCAATCCCAATTGTCTCAGCCTTTCCTCATAGGAGAGATTTGGTCTTGTCTTGTTAATATTTGGACTATTTGTATAATTTTCCATTTGCTGTGCAAGAGGATAATTTTATTGAATAAATGTCAAAATAATAAAATGTTTTTATCACAGTAGTTATCTTTTTTTTTTTTTCTGGACACATCTTTATTGTCCCTGTTCTCCTGGGGGACCAAACAAGCTTATTGTGGAAACTTTGGCTTTCCACCTGGCTCTGCATTGCTCTGTATCACAGTACCTGCTTGGTGCCTCCTCTCACTGAACTCAAAGTGGTGTGAGCTCATGATATAAATTCCTTTCACACACTTGAGCTCAGCTGCTATTTTTTCCCAATTTTCAATATTGCCACACACTTAAAAATGGTAACATCCCTTAGGATGAGGTATTCCAAGGGCTGACAGAGTCCTCTGCCTAAATTGACATAGGATTGAAGGATAAAACCTTAATCCTGAAGGAAACCAGCACTCTTTTATCTGGGAGCCACTTTCTGGGCAGGTTTTTCAATAACTTCTCATATTTTCATGTATTTTATGCTGAGATGTGACACACTCCAGTGGCTCCAAGAGAGAAGAATTGAATTCCTTTGCTAAATAAATGTGATGGCTGGCTCTGGATTTTGATTTAACCTCATTAAGTTAATTAGAGGGTCCTACAGGTTGATTGGACCTCGTGTGTGGGTGTTCCTTGCTGGGGCTGCCCGCTGGTGTTTGTTCCTTGGCAGAGGACATTCAGTACTGCACCAAGACCTGTTCTACTGAACCCCTCTTTTATTTCCCTCCAACAAAGAAGGTAAATGGCATTTTGGAGAGCCCCACAGGCACAGGGAAGACCCTCTGCCTGCTGTGTTCCACCCTGGCCTGGCGGGAGCACTTCAAGGACACCATCTCAGCCCGGAAAATTGCGCAGCGCATGAACGGGGTGGAGCTCTTTCCTGACAGACCTGTGTCCTCCTGGGGCACTGCTGCCACAGATGGAGATGTCCCAAGTGAGTAGCATCACCTCTGCACTCAGGGATGTTAGTCAGAACGTGCTTTTATCTATCTTTTGTAATAAATATACAATTATGAAAGTTACGGAGCTATTGTTGAGCAGCTGAAGCGCAGTTTCACCATTTTATACATTCTCAAGGTGTTTTACGTAGTTTGAGTTTTTCTTGGACCTCATTTAGTTATTTAGTTTCTTAGAAGCTCATTTAGCTCATTTTATGTGTGTGAGTTGTTAGATGACAGCATTTCCTGCTGTTTCTACAAGGCAAACTGTTACCATAGTACCAGCTGGGGAAGGAGGCTAAGAATATCCCTAGCTCTCCTTTCTATGCTTATAATGTCTTTCTGCTTTTTTTTTTTTCTCTTCTGTTTGGCAGCTTATTACACTGATATTCCAAAAATAATTTATGCCTCCAGGACTCACTCTCAGCTTACACAGGTCATTAATGAGCTAAAGAACACAGTGTACAGGTGGGTATGATTTAGGGTAGTGTCCTTATTCAAAGAAAAGGTAGAGAAACCCCTGTGGTGTAGTTATTGTTTGAACTTGTGTGGATGAATGCATAAAAGATGATATCCAGAGAAATGTAGTTCCTTTAATGTGCATGTTTAGAACCTGGTTTTCTTTGTTGATGGGTTTGGTTTATTTTAATACTTCACAGCTTCTCTCCTTTACTCATAGAATTTTCTGAATTTAGTCTGGTTTTGGTTTTTTACTTGACACATGAACTTATAAAATTACCTTTTTTCATTTTCCCTCTTTATATTTTTCTGGGGGCATTTTTTTAAGGCAGTGGGAAGCCATTACCAAGTTGAACTCCTTGGGCTGATGTAAATCTATGAAGAACTTTGTGGGGTTTTTTATACCAGTACCTGTCACAGTTTTCAGCTGTTCACGTGCCAGTCCATGGCTGAGCTCTTTGGACAGGCAGGGTCATTTGTTCATGTAGTTCTTGGAAAGATACAACCTTTGTAAAGCAAAAAATCCCAAACCATGGTGTTTGTAGTGAATCAGTTCTGTCCTAACCTTGCTCTGAACATCACAACCAGCTGGGAGAAGCTTGTAGTGGATGAGAGGCCCCAGCTGCCTGGGCTGAGCTGTCATAACAGAACCCAGATTTTGTGGTGGATGGTGTAAATTGCTGCCTGTGACTTCTTGCTGTGAGCTGCTGGTGCTTATTAACACCCACTGCTGCCAGCAGAGATGCAGTGCCTCAAAGTCCAATAACACACACAGCAGTTACAGACAGACAAATTGACTTGTTCTGGCTCTGACCCTTGCTTTGGGCTCATCTGTTTCTCCTGAATCTTTTGCCTTTGCTGTATTAAATCTAAGCATGTGCAACTCTGTACTTTGTTGCCTTGTTTTTAATGTCAGTTTTGTGTATCCAGGCCAAAGATTTGTGTGCTGGGATCCAGGGAGCAGCTCTGCATCAATCCTGAAGTGAAGCGACAGGAGGGCAACCACATGCAGGTGAGATCAGAGCCTGGAGAGGATGTTCAGGGAGAACATGGAGGCTTTTGTGTCATTTCTGTGTCATTCTTCACTCTGACATTGTTTACCTACAAGAGGTGCAGCTGTAAATGTGTTTTTAGGAATGTTTAGTTTCCAGTTTTGTGAGTGCAAAATATAATTCTGAGTCTCTGGTGACATTTTCTATCTGGAGGAGGATTTCACTGTGTAGAACATGACAGTTAATAATTTGTAGTTTGCTTTCTGATCTGCAGTTTATGTGTTTGTCAAGAGCAATAATAATTTCAAAACATTGCTTCAGTTATTGATTTAGCTGCTATTTTTACAATAGCAAAGATTAATGTTTTGAAAAGTATTAATGGTAAAATATAACATGCATTTTCTTGGAGCATGTGAGTGTTCTGGGCTGCAAAAAAAGAGCCTAACTTGCAAGGTGAGCAGGACAGGATTTTAAAGCTGAAGAGCTGTGATTAGCATTTATTCATTAGCTGGTGTTAGACCTGATTTCACTCCCTAACCTGCTTTCAGAGCCTGTGGAGCTGTGCTGCTCTGGGCTGAAATAATCTTTGTTTTACAGATCTACATGTGCCGAACCAAAGTGATGGCTCGTGCTTGTCATTTCTATAACAATGTGGAAGGTGAGTGTGGCTCACCTCAACTTCCCCCAGAAGCAAAGCCCTGTTTTTTGGAGAGGGAGGGATTTGCTAGGCAGGTGGAGAGGTTTGGAAGAGTTGGCAGAATCCACCTGGGTGTGTTTTTCTCTGTTACTGTCTTTCAAGAATGAGATATTAGTGGATGGGTTTGATGATCAGGGTAACAACAAATTTTGTGTGATGCTTTTACCGTAGCTGGAGGTTTTAATGTCATCTTTTACAGAAAAGAGTACAGAGAAAGAACTGATTGAATCAATCATGGATATTGAAGACTTGGTTAAAAATGGAAACAAGCACAGGTGAGTGATCTCCTCTATCCTCCTCCTGACTTGTGAAAATAATGAAAATTGGTTCTCTGTGCACTTTTATTATTCAGTTTGTGTATCATAATTCATGAATATTGAATTCTCTCTTAATATTTCTGCAGGCATTATAGTCTGTACTGTTTTTTTTTTTTAAACAGAGCATGTCCTTATTATCTCTCTCGAAGCCTGAAGCAGCAAGCAGACATTATTTTTATGCCTTACAACTATTTACTAGACTCAAAGGTAAGATGTAACTTTGCTTTTGAATACAATTGTTCTTCTGTTTGTCTTATGTTGGCTTTTAGTGGATAAAGAGTGAAGAGTGATGCTTGGGAAGTGAATGCATTTTGTATGATTCAAAACTGACCAAACCCCAGTTCAAGTTCAGGACCACAGAGGATGCCATTTGGGGGTTTTCTCTGTAAATTCTTTCTCATGATTAAAAAAAAAAAATTGTTTGAGATTTTTCTGTATTGTAGAATTAACTTTGCAGAATGTGGTGCCACTTTTAGGTGATGTTCACCTCCTGGACACAAATGTTCAGTTCAGTATTTTTGCATGCAATCTGAGGCATTTTGTTTCTGCAGCTGCTGCATGATTTTCAGAATAAGGAAGCTGTCAGTAGAGATTGGACATATCCCTTGGAAATAATTTCTGGCTTTGTGTACAAACAGTTGTAGTAAGCTGTCTGTATTTCATGGATAGAAAATGAAACCTTTGAGGAAACAAATGTGCTGACATCTTCAATCTGCAACTTGAAGTAATTAATTAACTATAGTAAAAGCCAGATTGCATTCCACTGCTGCAGGAAGACTGAAAGTTTAATAAATTTAAAAATAAAATTTTAAAATCCCATAAGCCCCATAAGCAGAGAAGCATTGTGGAATGATGTGGTACTGGAGGAGATGCTTCCAGAATATCCACTTGCAAAGACAACACAAGCATAAAATTGTTAACACTAGGCAAATCCTCTGCTTTACACCCCATTTCTCCCAGATCTCTATTGCCAAAAATGACTCAAAGTGACTCAAATTAAGAGTCAAACTTTCTCAAATTTGTTAAACTAATCCCAATATGGCATACCTGTTTTTGGTTTTTTTCTTTATTACAAATTGTAACCTCTGTAAACATTTACATGATACCTTTTAGCACCTTCATTTCCAGAGAAAGTGATTCTGTGGTTTCTGTAGTGGGCAGCCACAGCCATTGCTTGCTGTTTTCTCAAAGGAAAAAACCAACCCAGCTTCAAAATACATGAAAACCCAAAACCATCTCATCACCCCCTTTCTCAGCCAATCAAATCCATATTTCTCAGTGGCCTTTTTGTCCATTTCCTTGTTCTGATTTTGTCTTTAGAGCAGGAAATCACACAACTTGGACCTGAAGGGGACTGTGGTGATACTCGATGAAGCTCACAATGTGGTGAGTTGTTCTGGTCTGTTACCATTTTTCAGTCTGCATCCAAAGAATAAAACAGACCCTGTCCTATTACAAACCCCCTGTAAAATCTGTACTCAGGTGTATGTTGCTAATATTCATTATCATGAAGGTTTCTTGTTTCTGTGACAGTTAAATTTTTTTGGAGTTTAATTAACAGTCCTTTGACACTGATTTTTTTTTTACAAGGTGACAGTTTCTTTCTAAAGGGTCCATCTCCAGATTTATGAGGGGCTTCTAAGAAAACACTGTATAAGAAATCATGGAAGACCCAATTTTGAAGCTCAGCTGCATCAGCTCTCCCAAGTGCAATAGATGGCAAACAGGACTCTTGTAATATTCCCAAGTTCTCAGTCATAGAGAAAAACAAAAAAAAAAAATGCATAATGTTGCCTTACGAGTTCTTCCTTTCAGCTGGCTTGAAACTGCAGTTTTTTTCCTAAATTATGAAATGCAAAGGAGCATTTGAAATATGTCCTTTTCTGTGCCACACGAAGCCACAGTCTCCCAGTGGGATTTCTGCTGAACAGCTGTGGTTTGTGTTCTGAGTGCCTGGTGTCCTTTCAGCAAACAGCCACCCGGGTCTGCTCTGCTTCACTGCAGAGACTTGCTTAGCTGCATCCAGGATTTGCTCCTTTTGCCAGAACATCTCTCTTTCTGCTGCAAAAATGTCTGGAAATCCTGTCACAATTGTTTGGGGTTTGGATTTGGTTTTCCCTTGGTTGTGTGCAAGAAGTACTAATTGATGCCTGCATGCAGTCATTAGCCAGGACAGCTTCTCATTTTGCAGTAGTTATCTGATGGTGCTCTCTTCCAGGTTAATATGTGGAAATTTAGTGATTACCCCAAAATAAAATAAATTTATTTCTGATTAGATTGTTTGCACATGCAGCTTGCTCAGCTTTTTTTTTTTTTTTAATAACTTATTTCTTCATAGCTATTACAGTCAAATATTTGTGTAGGTTAGGCTTTATTATTTATTGCCATTCCTCAGAGAAATTGATTCTTTTTGTGAATGAAAATTTCTGGTAAAGCAATATGTGATTTAATTTTCCAAGTCAGAGAAAGTTTTGTCAAACTCACTAATCCTGAGTGTTTAAACCATTACTACTTTTTAAATAGAAAGTATAGAAATAGCTTTTTTGAAGATGAAACCAATTCTCTAAGTAAAAGAATTTCCTGCTTGAACATCACACAATTACTGCCTGTACTCTCTAGAATGCTGATAATGTGGAAGAGGCAAAATCTCTTTTACATTTCAGAAAGAATGATGCTTACTAATAGTCAAAGTCTTCAGGTGTTTATAAAATATCCTCTGGCCTGAGCTGGAGATAAAAATGAAATCAAGCCTGGCTTTCATCATGTCTGAAACTGCCTGAACAAACAGCACACAGAGGTGTCAGAATAATTCTTCCATTCCTTGTATTTTAGGAGAAGTTGTGTGAGGAGTCCTCTTCTTTTGACTTGACTCCCTATGATTTGGCTTCAGCTATGGATGCAATCAATGTTGTCCTGGAGGAACAAGCCAAAGTGGTTCAACAGAATGAAATCAATGCTGAATTCAACATGGAGTTGGCCAGTTCAGGTGTGTTGACAGTGGCACATCACTGTTTCTCTGGGATTATAAAGTGCCACTACCAAGAACTGGTAAACAACTTTTAGGGAAAGTTGCTGGGAAATTTACACTCTTGTTGGTAAAGAAATTGTTGTTAATTAGGAATTGTTGCTGGACACTGGAAGATTTGATCAAACCAGTGTGACATGAGGGGTTATGAAAGAGAACAGTGAGGGGAACACAAAAAATATTATTCCATGCACACAATTCTAACCTTCATAGCCATAATTTCTGGAAAGGCATAAAGAAAATGGGAATGAAATAGGTGTGAAACAACCTCTTTGAAGTCTTTACTTTTTTCAACAGGACTGAACATGGAACTGGAAGATATAGCCAAGATCAAGAGTGAGTTTATTTTTTGTGTTGCTGAAATTGTTGTTGAAACAGTTTCAAAATGTTAGCAATTATAAATCAAGCTCATGTAACACTGCCATATACATTAATTATAACTGAGACATTCATAGAGGCTTAAGTTGTTTGGCTTTTCCCAAGAACTTTTTGGAATGTTTAGTTAGTTTTTTCCCAAGAAGAGAGATTTGGCAGATGAATGTGTCATCTTTGTTAGAAGTTCTCGTGTTTTCTAATCTTGTCAGTGTGCTGGAATTGCATTAGTTGCATCATTCTGCTGTCAGAACCTGAAGTTAACAGCAAGAGCTTGACATATTTCATGTATGCAAAGCATTTCCAAGAACAACTTTCCCTGTCTGCAGTGAAGAGTTTCACATTTAGCTGCTGACTTCAGCTTCATCTAGGAATTGAGGTCATGGAAGTTCTTGGAGTTGAGTCTGAATATTTAAAGTTGATATCCAGGAAATTAGTTTTGATCATTTGGGCTTGTTTACAGAGTTGAGAGAACAGCTGGGCTGCTTTCTCTTGTAACAGCCTTTATAATAAAGTACATTTGAAAAAGTGACTTAGATGTGTCCCAGACATTACTTTCTGTGCACCCTAACTTTTTTCCTCTCAATTTTCCTTTAGAAATTCTTCTTCAGCTTGAAAGTGCTATTGATGCAGTGGAGCTGCCAGCAAATGGTAGTGGAGTCACCAAGGAGGGAAGGTAAATTTCTTCTCATTTATATGTTTAAATGTTTTAAAGTACAGCAGATTGGAGCTGGATGAGCTGTTGGGGTTGTAGCTCTATTCTAATTCCTGGGAATAGTATTTATTCAAGGTTTTGGCATTCCTTTAATCCCCTGTGTGTAGTATTCATTATTTTTGGAGGAACTCCCTTTTTTACTGTTTCAAGGGTGGAAAATCCTCTTCTTGGGTTTCCTGAGCTGGAAGAAGCTCCTCACTGTGCTACTTTCAATTTTGTGTCATGATTTAAGCAGAGGTACCAATGCTGCAGTTGTGTCTGAGGTACCTCTGAGCTCTGGAATCCCATTTCTAAACTGGTGCCTGTTGTATATGGTGAAAAAATATCATGGAAGTTGCATGCTAATCTGCTTCTGAATTAGTAATGGATTGTATGTTGGAGAGGAATGAGGGAAAAAGGGAATGGCATGGTCTGTGTGCTTCCTGCCATGGCAGTATTGGGCACTGTCTTTCTAAGCAGGTCCTTTTATTCTTGTCAATTTTTTGTTCTCATGGAGACAGAAACATGTTTTGCTACTTGATGGTGAAATTGTTGTTCTGAAAGAGTAACATTATTTGTGCCAGTTTGATTCTTTATGATGTTTACCCATTTCTGCTTTTTCTTTGTAAATTGCAGCTACATCTTTGATCTGTTTGCAGAGGCCCAAATAACGTGGCAGACCAAATCCTCCCTCTTGGAGTCACTGGAGCAGATTTTACAATTTCTTACAGGCCGTAAGTGCATGAACTTTTGAGCTGTTTTACTCAGACTTTTCTCTTTGGTGTGAGTAAGTGGAAATTTGTGTTGTTAGGGGAGACAATCAAATGATAAAGCTTCTGTAAGCTAAAATCTGACCTTAAGGACTTGTGTCTTTTTATTATGACTTGCAGAGTCCTCTGCTGGGAAACATATTTTATGTCTGTTCATGTAACTGAACAAATGCTGGGAACCACCTTGTGTCAAAAATGAGAGTGTACCCATGTATGGGTCCCTCCATCCATATTGAGGATTTTTGCACAGACATTCTTTTTGTCCAAAACCACATGGATTGTGGTGTGAAGCTTGCTGACATTTTGCTGATGGTACTTTTAGTGTCTTGAGTTCTTCCTTGGTCCTGGAGTTAAAAAACAGGAATGTAGAGAATGGTATAATATATTTGGGGTTTTTTTCCTTGATTTAACAAGCTTCTGTTCTAATGTCTGTCATTAGACAGACAAATGTTCCTAATTTGCTCTTCTATAAAGAAATTTTTTCAACTTCTACATGTGTTAAGAGAATTATTTAGCTCTTACCAGCAGACCCTTCAGAAAAAGCATTGAAGGGAATAGAATACAGACTGTCAGTTCTGCAAGGGCATCCTTGGGTGACACATCCACCCTTCCTTTTTTCTTTGCTCAGCCCTTTTCTCCTTTTAGGCTATTTACATTCTGGCCTGACAGGTGCATCTCTTGATCATCTCTGCTGCAAAATCCCCACCATCAGTGTATTTCACATGTTCTTTTAACTGCTCCTCTAATTGCTGCTTTAATTAGCTCCTTTCCCATTTTTAGTGCAGAGGAGCTTTAAGAAGTGTATGTAATTTTCTGGGGTGACAGCTTCTCCCAGTGTGCCAGACATGGAATGCCAGTTTTATAGTTCTCTTTGCATCTTGAATAATGATGAAAAACTTGAAATAAATTATTTGTTTCAGAGAATATTTTCAAGTCATCAGAGTGTGGAGCTGTTCAGATAAGGTGTGGCAGTACACAAGGGGATGAATTTGTGTCTTAAGAGTAGTCTTGCATTGCTTTCTCCAGGTACTGGGATATTTATCAACACATCTGGATTGCATAAGGTCTCAGATATTATCCAGGTAAATACTTAATGCTGTTTCTATAAGTCTCTGAAGGATGGAAGAGTTGGTTTAAAAGATGTGGGAAGATGCTGGATCAATTTTATTCTTGTTGGGATGTACACTTGTGCAATGGTGCAAGTTTGTAATTTTTGAGGAGAAAGCTGCTGCCTGATGGGATGGATTAATCTAATTTTTACCCAGGTTGTTCTTCTGTAGGTCTGATCTCCCTTTTTGGAGATGCTGAATTTAAATTTTGGCTGGGGATAGCATCCACCAGGTGGAGCTGGGTCATTGAACTTATTTGCAGCAGTGTTTGGGAATATGAGATCATCTCATGAAATAACAAGAGAGGCTAAGGAAAAAAAGCAAATAAAAGATAATTTAACAGTATTTTTTCAATTTAATTATTGGCTTATGAAATGTCTAAACCAAAAATCTTTTCAGTTCCATAGGAACTGAATGTGATGCTTTTGGGTATCCACATACTGCTGTCAGTTGTCTCCCTGTGGTACACTTCCAAAACTTTGATTATGAAAATCCCAAGTCCCATAAAATTCAGAGGTGCAGTGGGCCAATGGTTTGTCCCAATATATGTGTGCAAAAGGGCATCAGAGATTAACACCCTGTTTAAAACAGAAAATGAAAAATACATTCAAATTTTGCAGACCTGTATGATCAAGACAAATTACCTGGGTGTGTTTTGAATGGTCCTGGCAGGTTTGTAACCCTGAACTCTGAATGCATTGGTGTTTGTGAGGGGGCATTCACAGTGGCATCCACAGGATTTCATTTTTCTAGCCATGGTTAAACAAAACCTTCATGTGTGTTCCAGTGCAGTACAGCAGTAGTGATTTGTGTGCACTGGTACCAAGTGGTTTGTGCTGGGGGATGTTGCTGTTTTGAGAGGAAGTCAGGTGAGCCTAATTTAAATTAGTTTCTCAGGGTTTCCAAGCTGAGAGATGAGAAAATTCAGAAGTAGAAACCAGGTCCCTTGATCCCAGAGGACTGTTGTCCAAGACTGGGAGTAATGGTCTGTGTGTGCTCTTTTGGGCTGTGGATAGATAAAAGGAGATTTGAATTTGGAGGAGAAAGCTCAGATCCCTTTTCTGCTGCTGAGGACATGCACGTGGACAGTGACTGCAAAGGATCTGCCAGGGGGTGGTTTGCCCTCTTGAGACAGGTGGGACTAGGATGGAGTTTTTGTTGGGTAAACAGTGTTTGCTTCTTGCAGAGCCTTATCTTGGAGTCTTAATTTATCACCAGCTTATTTTAATTAATTCCTTTTAATTCCTTAATTCCTTTAAATTAATTCCTTTTCTAAGAACACTTACAAAAATCTCTTTTGTACACCATGTCTTTGGCTATTTTTCAGAAGTAAATATTTCCAGGAATTGTGCCTTTTTTTTTTTATTGCAAGGGAACATCTTGTAACTAGCTGATACACTTATGAGCTTGGGTAAATCCTATCAATGTCTGGAGAAATTTTGTTTAAAAAAAATAACAGAGTTGTAAATATTTGAGAGCCACAGCTGTTTCCATTGAAGTTGCACTGAGATGCCTTATATTTGAAAGAGCATCATCTGTAGTCATGAGACATCACACTCAGGAAAGGGGGGAAAAGCATAACTCTGATAGAAGCTTTTAATTTAATATATGGACAATTAGATGTGATTACAACTTGATTGTTTTTCTAAGAAGAGTGTTATTAGCAGAGGGACTGCAGATGAAATTTGAAACTGAAGGAACTCAAAGAAGTTCTTCTGTGTTTGTTTGTGGCTGATCTCGTAAGAGTGTTTATCCACAGCCAGAGTCATGAACAGTGGGAATAATAGTATTGTCATTTGTATAGTTGGAGTATATTTAGATCCTGGTTTGCAGTTTTTGGAACAATGAGAACACCATGTGGGTAGCAGAAATTGCCTGGAAGAACCATATTTATTCAAGATTCTCTGTCTTATTTATTAACAAGAGTAAGGAAATGAATTTATCGCAGCAGTAACTTTTGTGGAGACACTTCTGAGTGCAAAGACACATTAGGGATTTTACTGGAAGCAAAAATCAAAAGGATGAATGTGTATGTATGTATCAAAAATAACATGGCCAGCAGGACCAGGGAAGTGATTGTCCCTCTGTGCTGGGCAGTGGTGGGGCCTCACCTCCAGTCCTGTGTCCTGTTCTGAGCCCCTCGTGACAAGGACATTGAAGGGCTGGAGCATGTCCAGGGAAGGGGCTGGAGCACCAGGAGGGGCTGAGGGACCTGGGGGAATCAACCTGGAGAAAAGGAGGCTCAGGTGGGACCTTCTCACCATCCCAACTCCCCAACAGGAGGATGCAGCCAGGTGGGGTCAGGCTCTGCTTCCAGAGAACAAAGGACAGGATAAGAGGACATGACCTCATGCTGTGCCAGGGAAGGTTCAGATTGGACACCAGGAAGAATTTCTTCATGGAAAGGGTTGTCAGGCATTGGAAGGGGCTGCCCCGGGAGGTGGTGGAGTTCCCATGGCTGGGGGTAAGGCCTGGATGTGGCACTCAGTGCTCTGGGCTGGGTGACAAGGTGGGGATCAGTCCCAGGTTGGACTTGACAATCTTGAATATCATTTCCAACCTAAATAATTCTGTGATTCTCTTTGTCTCCATTTTCCAGACAGTGTTCAGCATTGATCCTCCAGAAGGAGTCACAACAGGGTTCCTGCCACATCAGGCAATATCTAAATATTACAAGGTATGGGAGGCTTTGTGTGCTGCCTTTCTTCTCATGGCATTTCATGTCTGTGCTCTGTGTATCTGGGACTTGGAAGGATGTGGGTAGAACAGCAAATGACATTGATTACAGGGAGAAAAAAAGAAGACACAGCAAAAAAAAAAAAGCATCAAAGGAACTGTATTTAATTTAGATTCTGGAAAGAAACACAATTTTAAAGGAACTTGTAAATTAAATTATGAAAGTGCAGCAAATGGAGATTTCAGAAAATTTTTATATTAGATATTAAGCAAGAATTGATGTGTTCTTCCAGGAATGTGTTTTTAGTTTAGCCCAGTGCTAAGCAAATGCACTTTGCACTAAGCAAATGCACTAAGCAAATTCAATGGTTCAGAGCCACTGAACTTCCTCCCTGAAGTTGTTTTAATTTGTTTAAATTTTGGAACATATGGGATGTGTTGTTAGGATGAATTTTAGGAACAGATCTTTTTCTAGATATTACATTAAAACTTGATCCTATTTTTATTGCCAAATGAAGCAACTCTTTCCACCACAATAGTGTTCTACATTTAGTCTGTGTGGTTTATGCTGGTGGAAATACCCAAATAATTGGGTTCTTGGTCTCTGCTCAGGTTAGCCCATGAAAAGCTACTCCCATCATCTGGCTCAAAAATGACTGGTTGGATGGTTGTTTGCTCCTTAGTTATGAAATATTGGAAGCAAAATAGAAAAGAGACAGGAAGTTGCATAACCTCAGTAACACTATAAAAGTGACACTAATTGTATTAATTACTCTTAATGTGGGCCAGGTTTTTTTGAGGGGTGAAGTGCAAGTTTGTTTCTGCAGCTGTTGCTACAAATGTTGGTTACTTTCCTTCAGGTGCATATTCATGTGGATAATGGTAATCAGAAAAAGAAACAAAGGACAGATCTCTGGAATTCATCATCTTCAAAAAGACAAGGTACAGGACTGCTCTTGGGGAGGTTCAGCAAAAGCTGGATTGCAAACTCCTCAACTGCTCCTTTCTGGTTCAAATAGAAGATAAAAAGTGCAGCTCCATTGTGGATACAATGAGCTGGGGACAAACTTTTCATTTTTATAGTTATTTCTGAAGGGGAAGTGACACATGCCATCTCAGTCTAAAAATTGCTTGTACCATTGGTATTTTGTGCACTGCTGGAGTTCTTTTAGGGCAATGATTCTGGTGAAAGAAGATCATCAACATTATGGAATTGTTTGTATTGATGTAGAAAAAATCTTCAGAGCAGCCAAGAATGGGGAACTTTCCTCCAACCCTCAGGTTAATACTGAGGTTCATGACATGTTTTGTTTTCCTCATAGCAGCTTGGCTTCTCTGTCCAACTGTGTTGAGTTAAACACAAAATTGGTGTTGAATAAGACTGTAACTGCAAGAAGGGGTACAGGTACAGTTATGATGGCAAAAATGCTTGTCAAAGGTGGTATAAGAGTAAATTCCATGAAAGTTCTCATTCTCTGTTGAAATTATTTGCATTGTGGAGGTGTTACAGTTTGTTAGCTCATTTTGGAGCTCTGTAGGGAAGGTTCATGTGATGTGCCAGAGATCTTATCCAGACCATGTGAGTTCTTATGCAGAAAATGCTGTGGAGCATGTTTACCTTTTCTGAGGTGACCTACTTTGTGGAACTTCCTACTTTGAGCAACTTCCTAAATTCTTCAGGATGAGTTGTCAGTTCTTATAGTTTCAGCTTCAACTATACTGTCCAGTTCAACTGGGATTTTTCCCTCTCTTTATCTCTCTCCTCCCACCTGTTTTGTTCCTTATGCTCTGCAGAACCCAGTATCTGGAATTACTTCAATATAACCATTCTTCAGAATCATGTATTTAGAAGAAAAACAAGTTGGCTTCTGAATCAAAGGCTTATCCTAATGCTCCTATAAAGCAACACCAAGCTTGGCTTTGTTGGACTGCAGCATTCATTCTTTCTGATTTTTTAAATTTATTTTTTTTAGTAATTAGGTTGAAAACAAAACATTTTCAATTAGAGAAGACACATGCAGATCCCTTTACCTAAGCCTCCTTAACAGAGCACTCTTCAGGGATTTTTGTAAATACTTTGCCTCATAACTATGTGCTTAATTACTCAGTTAAGTGCTCATGAGTATGTAAGTATCTGTTTCATGGAAGCCCTTCTTTGAAGGACAAGAGTAACATCTTTCAAAGAATGAATTTACTGGGTTTGCACATAATATCTCCTTAAATGTTTCCATGAAGTTAGTGCTGTTTGGTAACCTGCAAGTGTTGTTTTCCTGAGATATTGCTCAATTGGAGTTTGAAGGTACAGGAATAATTCTGAGTAGATTTGGTTGAAGATGGGTGCAGGAAGAGGCTAATACAAACACTTTTAGATTAATAAGGAGGATTTATACACAGAATTACAAAGCAGTGAGAGAATTCTGTGATTCAGTAGATGGATTCTGATATGTTTGTTTTTCAAACAAAAACAGTATTTACAAATACCTGTGTAACACACATGAGTCTGCTGAGACTTGTGCTTTGTGTAAGCCTAGCAGAGGCCAGACATGATAGATAGAGTCTCTGGTTTCCTGTAGTGGTATAGCAAATGGTGCAGAACTAATTCAAGCATTTAAGAACAGCTGTTTTCCAGGGATTTTTTGGAAATTATCCACTCAAACATCATTCTCTACAAAGTAATTGGTGAGGAGAAGGATCACAGCTTGGGATAGCTGGTGAGATTGCTGCCTGAGTCATCTGGGAGCAGATGCTGTTTATATTAACAATATTGGACTGTTGCAGTTTAATATTAAGTTAAAATGCTCTTATTCATGGTTTGCTCTAAATCATCATGTTGTAAACTATTAGCAAGCCATTTCTCCTTGCATTAGCTGTCGTTTGTACCAGGAATGGAAAAAGCTGCTGCAGAGATCAACTTTGTTTAACTCCCAACACTTCCTGCTGTTGAATGAGACCTTGTAAATGGATTTATTGTTGTTAAGCTTAAAGACATAATCACAGCACACCAAGCTAAAAATGTACTGCAGTCCCAGCTTGTCCAGGAACTGGTGCCTGGCAGTTGTCATGTTGGGTTTCAGAAATGTGTTTGCAGCTGAGCACTGGAGGAGCAGACAGGGGGTGTTGGTGTCCTTTTCCAGGCCATCCCATATCAGCCCAGCTCGTTTTTGTGCTGGGATTTCTTGGGTTCCTGGCTGAGTGACTTTGTTCTTGTCTGTAGATACTCACTGGTCTGTCCATGCACAGATCCAAACTAATTTGCACCAATTAGAAAAATGGAGGATTTAGAAATTGAGTTAGAAAGATACAGAATTTACTGAATTTTGGGATGTGAGTCTTCTAGAATTTGCACATTGTCTGGATGTGTTTGTCCAAATGAGATGGAAGGGTAAAACTTTAGCTAAATGTTCACTTGTAATTCTAAGCAGTAAGTGACTCACTGGGCAAATACTTACGGGGATTTCCTGAAAACATCGGCTTTTTATTTTGGAAATAAAGGCTTTGACTGACATGTCTAAATTTAAAAGAAATGTACATGATACTTGTGTGAGAGGTATTTATTTTTATTACCGAAACTAATCATGCAAAGTAGAATCAGAAACAGAAACAAAAGCTGATGTTTTACTTGGCTGCTCTTGTTCTTGACATGGATATTGTTTTCATTCCCTTGTGCCTGTGTCTCTGACAAGCTGATGCAGTTTTCAGCAAGCTTGAGCTGAGCAATGAAAGGAGTGACTGATGCAATTTATTTCTTTTTCTTAATATTCTTTCTGTTGATAACTTACATATTTTCAGAGTCACACACACTATATATATGTGTGTGTGTGTATATGTCACCAAATCCCACAAAAGATTTGAACAGAAATTGATACATTTGGGAGTTGACTGTGGGGAAAGTTCAGGTGAAAGATTTATAGCCTATATAGGAAATTGCTCATAGAGAAGGGGTTCTTTTTTCAAGCAAGTGCAAGATTGGACATACTTTCTTGTTAGATTACAAGGGAGCAGTGATGTTTTAATTAAAAGTCATTAAATCTGGGAAGAACCAAATCGGGACATACCATACATCTGGAATTTTAACTTTGGGTGCTGTCTGGTTTACTCTCAGAAGTTCAGGTGCAATGAGCCATATGCTGGCCATAGTCTAGTTTTTCCACTTTGACTTCTTAGTGTTTCCTCTTTGTTTAATCAGGGAAGACTTTAAGCTATTGGTGTTTCAGCCCTGGCTACAGCATGCACGAGCTCGTTCGACAGGGAGTCAGGACAATCATCCTCACCAGTGGGACACTCTCTCCCCTCTCATCATTTACCATGGAAATGCAGATGTGAGTACCTGGCTGTGGGAACACTGCCATTCCTGAAAAATGCACAGTCTGCTCTCGTGGGTTCAGGTTTTATCTCAGGGTTTTAAAGTGTTCTGTTTGCCCAGAGAAGCTGTGGCTGCCCCGTCCCTGGAAGTGCTCAAGGCCAAGCTGGACAGGGCTTGGAGCACCCTGGGCTAGTGGGAGGTGTCCCTGTCCATGGCAGAAGGGTGGAAGGAGATGAGCTTTAAGGTTCCTGCCACCCAAACCATTCTGTGGTTCTGGAGCTGGTAGGGAATCATATCATGGGTATGACTGGGATCTTCCTCCTTTTTTCTCCAGCCCTTTCCCTGTTTGCCTGGAGAATCCTCATGTGATTGATAAACACCAGCTCTGGGTTGGGATCATTCCAAAGGGACCTGATGGAACTGTGCTTACTTCCACCTATGAAAGAAGGTAATGAACTTCCATGTGGAATCCTGCTTTGAAGTTTTGGATTCCAACATTTTGGGTTCTGTTAACAGGAGTGTGCTAGCTAAGTAAGGGATCTCTAGTGGTTTTCTTGGATAAATGCTGAATAACAACACCCTTTAACCACTCCTACTGAAAATTTAGAACTGGAGGTCTGGAAGGGATCAGGTACCCAAGGCACTGATAGTCCTTGATGGCCCTGACCAGCCTCAGCTGGGACCTGCACCCACAGCCATCCCCCAGGAGCTGCACTGAACCCCATCCAAAATTATTTTTGCTGAAGTCTTGATTGACTTGAAACATGACTGGCCTATGCAATAACTATTTTTATATTTAAAGCTTGTCACCATGCCCAGCCTTTCTTTCACCTCTGGGTTACCTTCTTAAGAAAAACATGTCCAAATATTTGTCAAGCTTTTAATTATAACTTTTCTTGCTCATTTGGTCTTCCATCCCTTTGTCTATTTGTTGTTCAGAGTTGGCAGTATTTCTGCTACCAGCCAAGGCCAAATGTTACACAGAGTTGGAAGGGGACTTGGCAATTGTAATGGATTTTTACAGAGAAGTTGTAATCTGGAAAACCCTCAGACTGGATTTCTCATTTTTGGAGTTTTAATGTGCCATTTCATTGTATTTCTGTTGAAGATACTGTCTTTCAAAGAAGGAGGGTTGGGGATTCCACCCCTCCAAGGCTTTAGAGCATGGGGATTTTTTGAAGGAAATTGATCCACAGTGTTCACTGTGTTTTGACAACACACAGTTGATGCTGGCATTTGTAGATCTTGAAAAGGTGTATATGTTCGGTTTTTTCCCTGCATATATAAATTTTCTGGGAAAACAGTACACAAAACTACAAGGAACTAAAAAAAAAAGGGAACATAAAGGCATGGGCTAATAGGGGAGTTTTCTGTCAGGTCTGGAAGAATATAAATATGGCTCATTGGAGAGCAGGATTTCTTCAACCAAAGTGTTTTTAGTAAATAATAACCATAGTAACCAAACTCACCCTGCAGCAACACCACACCTAACTCATCAATTATTATTTTAAATCGTTAATGTTAGTCAGGCTTGGCAGACTTTTCTGGCAGAACCCTCACATGTGTGTTGTTACTCACATGGCTGCCCATTTCTACCTGTGCATTTTTAACTATTGAAGCTTAGATCATCTTCAGAGCTATTAATATTTCATAGTATTAATAAAATGTAGTCAAGGTATTATTAATTCTGGCCCTGGTGTTGGTGCCTGTCACAGGAGGAGGAGCAGCTGGGAGTCTGGAAATGCTATTTTAGGGGAATATCAGGAAGATAGATGAATATAAAGGAAGTCAGTGTAGATGAAAAACATAGAAAAGAAAATGCAATGGTGTTCTTTGACTTTTTTTCTTTGTAGGTTTTCAGAGGATTATTTATCTTCTCTGGGGAAAACAATTGGTAAGTGAATACGTGGATTTCAGAAATGGGTTCATGCCTAGGATTTTTGGAAATTTAGAAAGGGCAATGCTAAAGAGGATGCAGTAAGAGAAAGATAAAGGTTTGCAATGTATATCTTGCTGCTGTCTGGTTTTCTGTGTTTATGCTTGGTCAAGGCAGCTGGCTGCTGTAATAGCACATAAAATAGAGTTCCTAGCTTCATATTTCCAAGTCTAGACTTCATTTTTAGTAAAGAGTTTGTGTTTGGGTCAAAAATGTGGTTCCTAAAGACACTCAGAAAGTGGCTCAAGCTAGGAAATCAATAGCCAGAGGTGATGCAGCCAAGGATGGGCAGAGCAATTGTGGATCACAGGAAATCAGTGCAATTTTTTGTGATATTTTAAACTGTGTCAAGCCTGCCTGAAGTCAGAATAGAAGTCAGAAGTTAGCCTGCCTGAATAAATGCTGGAGTCAGTGTTTATTTTTTTGGTAATGTTTTATAAATATAATAGAATTACAAAGTCGTAACACATAAGGACAGAATAAAAGAAGAACATTTGTGTAGCTTGGCTGACATGATTAAAAAGAATCTGTTAAATCTAGAAATGCTTGAAGGACACGAAGGAGAAATGAAAGCTAGTTTGGCTTGTGTGTTAAAGCTTCCACCTTGACAAGTTTATCAAATGATTTTAAGAAATGAAACAACTTCTAATGCACAATCATTCATGTCAGCAAAGTAGAAAATGTTTTGGAAGCTGTTGTTTTTCCTCTGCAGTCCAGGTTCTCCATCCCAGGATGAAATGCCCTCAGCTGCTCTCTTGTCTTCTCTCCCTGCAGGTAACCTTGTGCGAGTTGTGCCACATGGGCTGTTGGTGTTTTTCCCATCGTATCCTGTCATGGATAAGAGCCTGGAATATTGGAGAGTATGTTCATTGCTCTGCCTTTATTGGATGGTTTGGTTACATGCATCAGACACCTTGCAGTTATTCCATTTAATCAAAAACCTTTTAGTGGAAGATGTCGCTGCTCCTGGCAAGGGGGTTGGAACTAGATGATTATTAAGGTCCCTTCCAACCCAAAACATTCTGGGATTCTATGAAAAATTCTTTGTTAATGAGTAAATTATAAAATCTGGGAAGTAAAATCTCAGGTAAGGCTTCTTTTATTTTGATCACAATATTCTGAAGTGCAGTGCTATAGAAACCAAACCCAAAAGAATATTAATATATTATTCCATCTGATATCACATTCTATTTAGTTCACCAGACTTTTCTTTATTAAACCTCTGAATTAGAATTGGTCTGTGTGTTTCAACACTTGTGGGAAAAAAATCCCCATATGAGCATTTCTCCTTTATTTTTAATTTGTAACCATTGCAGCTGTAACTTCTGGTACTTCTGTGCTCATGAGCTGAATGTCCCTGGTGAGATTTGCTAGAACAGTTCTGGTTTAAATGCTCCTTGAAAAGGCAGGGGCAGAGGTTTCATGCTGGAGGGAGGTGAGTGCTGGAGCTCTCCCATCTGCCTGGTGTCTGAGGTGCACCAACTGCAAGGAATCACTGTTAGTGCTCTTAGGGGGTTGCATGTTCCTGCTCCCATCTCTTCCTGTGCCTGGCAAGAGAGGAGCAGGCTGTGATGGGGAAGTGTAGGGACCATTTCTGAGCATTTCTGTTCCTGTGGTGTGAGCTCACTTGGCATTTCTGACCTGCTCCTTCTCTTTCCACCAGGAGCATGATATTGCCAAAAGAATAGAAGAAGTGAAGCCAATGTTTGTGGAACCCAGGAACAAAGGAAGCTTTTCAGAGGTTGATTATTTGCATTACATACCACTATCATTTTCATAAACTGTGTCTGTGTGTAATGACCTTCTCTCAAGTGTATTTGTGTGAGAAACACCCTGGCTTTTGGCCGAGGGTGAAAGTAAAACTGAGTGCTTAGAAGTGTAGTTTTCCTGTGCATCCTTCCTTTTCTCTCTTGTCTGGCTGTGCAGGGTTCAGTCTTCATTTAAATCTGGTGGTGCAACAGCAGCTAACATACACAAGTATGTTACTCAGTCCAAGTGCTGAGTAATTGAGCTGGTGGAAAGCTGTCACTTCAGTAGTCAGCATTTGTGAATGTTCTGCAGAACTTTTCCTCCCAGATCATCCTACTTGGATATTAAAGAATTGTGCAGTGTCATCCTGTTTATTTATAGCCAGTCTGTTTGCTTCTTAGAGTAGTTAATGTCTGAGAACTCTTTCCTGTTTTGTCTATTTTACTTAGCAATCTGCAGAAACACAGGATGGTCCATCTTCTCATCAGAAGTATCTGAATTTTTTTATGCTTATCCAGCTGTGTTCAGGATTTCACAGTGATACAAGGACTTTGCTGAGAAAATGGCTTCTCACATTTGCAATTAGTTAAAAGTAAAGACAATTATACTAAGCCAAATTAATCACAGTTTAGATCTTAGTGTACAAGTCAAATTTAGTTAGTACAGGATAATACCATTCTTCCTCTTAAACTTGTTTATATTTTAGGTTATTGATGCATACTATGATAAAGTCACCTGTCCTAAGTCCAATGGAGCTGCATTTTTGGCAGTGTGTCGGGGCAAGGTAATGTAACTGAGAATTTGCTTCATCTGGGATCAGATTATATAATTGACAGAAAAAACCCTTCATTTTGGATTTCAGTAAATTTCTATTATTTAACTGTAATTATATGTGGGGGAAAAAACAAGTGCCCTGAAGCTTTTTCAGTATCAGGTCACATTTCTGTAGGATTCACTCCTGTTTTTGTTAAAGGGACACATTTTGATTTCTCTGAAGTGGATGAACATCATACTTGTATTTCATGTTGGCTGCTCACTGAAAACATAACCCATTAGAAGAGAACAGCTCCTCTGGAGATCTGTAATGAAACAAGCTAAAACAACACTACTGCAAACCAAACATAATGCTTAGCTTTAAAACACTTGCTTTATTAACTTCATGTTCTCTAGACACATTCGATGGCCCTTCCTTTGCATCTTCCAGTGCTGATAAATTGACTTAAGTTTGTCAGTGGAAATATTTGTGAAATTACTCTTAGAGCCTTATTGCTGCTGTTTACTGTGTACCAGGAGAAGATCCAATGTCTTTTGAAACTTTGGTCCCAGCCTCCAATGAGGCTGTTGGAGTGAAGAAAAGACATAGCTCTCTTAAGTCTCATTGCTGAGATTTGGAGAATTGATTCAGCTGAAAAACAAAACAGCATTTTTTTTTTTTTTTTCCTTATTTCTTTTCAGCCTGTTTAACCTTTTTTCATTTCACAAAGTGATTTGCCAGCACAGTGAGCATGTACAGGGGACATGAGTGACAAATACTTGATGGGATGTCAACAGCACAGCTGTTGGACTTGACACTATAGTCTTGTGAATCTGATGGCTTTCTGTTATTGCTTTGAAATGATTCTGTTAATTTTTACTTTCAGAGAAGGTTTGCTATGTTGTTATGTCTTGTCAACAACTCAGGATGTGGAAGATTTAAACAAAGGTGTTGACATTTCTCAGTACAGCTGTTCTTATCCAGGAACATGACACCTATTAACAGGGTTGTCTGAACTGTGCTTTGGCAGAGGAAAAAGCCAAGTTTAGACTCCTGATAATAAAAGAAAAAACAATCTAGTTTAAACTATTAATTGAAACTATTGGTAAACTACACTTGGCCAGGGAATTCACTGAATGGAGAAGAACGGCCAACAACTGCTGAATTGCTCTAAAATGTCACTTCAAACCCTCCTAATGATTTAAAACTCTCTCCCTGCAGGCCAGTGAAGGCTTGGACTTTGCAGACATAAATGGACGAGGAGTCATCATCACTGGGCTTCCATTTCCCCCTCGTATGGAGCCCAGAGTCGTTTTGAAGATGCAGTTCCTGGATGAGATGAGGAGAAGTGGTGCAGGTGCACAGGTAAGACTGGCCAGCTTCTCACTCTTGGCTGTTTACATGTTCATGTCTTTGGTTTTCCCTCTTGTCCCAGTGGGTTTTGGGTTTTGTTATCCTCTCAGCCTTGTGGGACTATGAATATCAAAAATTCAAACAGCCTTGGGAATTTGTCACAGATACAACCACCTTTTTTTAATAGTGTTGAGGGTTCCAAATTCTGCCAGTCCTAAATATAGGCCCGAAAAAGGATGTGATTAAAGTTTAAGTCAAAATCTTTGTATGTGTGTTATCCATCTCTCATTCTGAGGTATATATTTCATCTAGAGAGAGCAGGGGCAGGAAGAGTAGCCTGTGCTGACTGGTTTGGGAGTTATTGTTTTGGAAGTGTGGTGGTGTGTGTTGGAGTGTTTGGGTTTGGTTTTCTATTGCTTCAGGCACAAGAATGAATGATGTTACAATTTAGTCTGTTCTGCAGGTCTTAAGGAATATGGTGAGTCTGTTGTACTGCCAAGGCTCTGAGTGCAGCATGCAGGAAATAGCCTCTCCAGCTGGACATTGCTACTTGGGTTTTCTGTGCTCTGTAAATCAGGTGTGATTTTTGAGTCTGCCTGTGTTTGGTTTTCCTCAGCTCGCTGAGATTTGTCAGTACGTCTGGTCGATGCTATCCAACATTTGGTCTCTGCTTTCTATTTCTTCAGGAAGAAAAATAGTGACTGTACAGCACATAGACTACATTTTACCTGGTAAACAATGTTAATTTTTCCTCCTGCCTCTTGCAGTATCTGTCTGGGCGTGAGTGGTACAGTCAGCAAGCGTCCCGGGCCGTCAACCAGGCCATCGGCCGCGTCATCAGGCACCGCCAGGACTACGGGGCCATCTTCCTGTGTGACCACAGGTAAACCCTGCCTCACTGAACCCCAGAATACTTGGGGTTGGAAGCAACCTTAAAACTCATCTCATTCCAGCCCCCTGCCAAGGGCAGGGACACCTTCCACCAGACCAGGTTGCCCCAAGCCCCGTCCAACCTGGCCGTGAGCACTTCCAGGGATGGGAGGTCAACATCAACAGCTTTAAATCCCAATGTGGATGTTGGTATTTTGGATATAAATGTGCTGATGTTGCTGTTTGGAAAAGGCTACAGTTCATAATAATAAAACTAATTTATGTAACAGGTTATATAAATATTGCAGTACTTCAAGAAGGTAACTGGATTGTTATCTGCTGCTCCCCAGCTATGTAGTCTTGGAGCTGCAGAAGGAGGTTAATGGTTTTAATGGAATATAAACCAATTCTTGGAATTCATGTTTGTAATGCCACAGAAAATTATATGACAACAACTCATGGTATTGCATTTTCTCCATCTTTCATTTGAGATGGCAGTCAGCAGCACTGCAGTGTTTTGAGAGAAGGAATGGAGATGAAGACAGATTATATTACTGAAACAATACTATTTACAGTCATATCCTATATTATACTGAATTAATATCCATTTCTGTAATGCTAGTTAGTATAATATGTATATTATTTGCAACAAGAGTTTAATTGATGGTACATGGAATCAGCAAAGCCCTTTTCTCCAGAGTGAAGGCATCACCCCATTGTATTTACTGCACTGTTATGCCTTTATTCGTGTTGCTGCTCTTCTCTTGTCCTTTTAAATAGTGACCTAGGGTTTGTTTAATAAATTTAGCCCAACCTGGCAAATAATTCTCAAGTTTTCCCATCCTTCCCAGGTTCACAACTTGTGATGTCAGAGGCAAACTGCCTTCGTGGGTCCGTCCCTACGTGAACGTTTATGACAACTTCGGGCACGCGGTCAGAAGTGTCTCCCTCTTCTTCCGTGTTGCTCAAGAAACTGTAAGTGTCTTTAAAAAAACCCCACAAAACAAACAGCAACTTTCCTGAACAGTGTTGGAAACTGGGAATGCTAAGCTAGATGAGAGATGTGAGAGAGTCACAGATGATCTCACATTGGAAGGGATAAATAAGGATCATTGAGTCCAGCTCTCTGCTCCTCACAAGCCTGCCCAAAATGGGGTCACTTGTCACTTCCTAACACTGGAAGATTTACTGGAAAGGACATATGTCTATCTTCCTCCAAGAAGGATCTGGGACAGGATATTGTTCTTATGCTGGGCAACTCATTAGGTTAGATCATGAAAATAACTTCCTCTTCCAGTTCCTCCTAAATAAACATGAATTTATTGGCTGGTATGCAAATCCTGGAGTAGATATTGGCATTCAGAAGCTTTCTATCTCAGGGAGAGGTTATGTGTGGAAGGATCATACCCCAAAATTTAAATTGAAGCTGACTACTAATAAAGAGCAATACAAACCATCAGTTGTTATTGCAGTTCATCACTGGGTCATCTTTACTAAAACAACTTCTCTATTAGCATTAGGAAGCTGATGTTGTCTGTAATAGTTCCTTGATTTAAAAAGTAATATTGTAAAAAAGTTTCTTAATTCCTTGGAGAAAGTCATAGCAAGAAATGGGCTGGAAGCCAGAATGGAAAATTCTTTGCTCCCAAAATGGAGGTTAAGATTAAAATAAGCACATAACATTTCATATTCAGACTTGGACAACTTCCTGGAAGATGCTTTAGCCAAATACAAGTTGTTCAGACTAATTAGTTACAGATGGATCATGCTGCAGGAGTTGATGATCTTTGCTGATCATGAGTGAGAGTTTCATGGTAAATCAAAACCACAACCCGATGTGCTTTGTCAGAAGGAGCTGTTGTTGTAGGGATAGCATTAGGGAGTGATTGTTCTTTAGCAGGTCATGATCCCTTTTCTGGTACCAGGTCACTTAGAGTTAAGCCTGCTCACTGCACTTCAGCTGTACCACTTGGGAGCTGTTTGATGCTTTTTTCAAAAGCCCATAAACCCAGAGTGTGTAACAGTCTTGCTACTCACCACACTACCAAAGGTTATTTGGGGAAAAGGAGATATCTGGACATTTTTGGATTGTTTCTGAGATTTTTGGTCACAGATGGAGTGGAAAAGTGGCCTTTGCTTACTGTAATATTTTGTAAACTGCTTGCAGATGCCCCCACCCCTGCCTCAGTGCCCTCCTGGACATACTGGTTCCCTGGGTGAAAGCAATGCAGCACCATCTACTTCATCTGAGCAGATCCTCTCCCTGCAAAAAGCTAAAAACCTGGATGACCATGTTCCAAGTTTGAAGAGGAAAAGGAAAGGTAATGTTTGGGTCCTCACAGATAGACTTTTTGTTTTAAGCTGAACTACGAAAAGGAAGATCAAGAGGCTTAGAAACTGAGATGGGAGAGAAAGCAAAGAGAGCTTAAAGACTGATGTAAAAATCTGGTCAGGAGGGACATAGTTAAGCATTAGAAAATGGGGGAACCAGTTGCAATTGCAGAGAAAAGAGGCAGATGGGGCTGACAAAAGTGTCCCACAGAGGAGGAGGAGTTTTTGGTGAAGTATCACAGATTGGAAAACTAGAACTGGAAGTCTCTTTCTTCCTAGCACTGGCTTCCATATGTCCTCCTTCCATCCTCTTGTATGGATGACTCTTACTCAGTAATCTGTCTAAGAAAACAAAAAGGACATGGGAACAAAATAATAGTTACAATTTGGTGGGTAGCTAATGCCAAAGAATAAAGCATTTCTCTTGTCAGATATTCTTTCAGCACTCTAGACTGCTTGAGTCCATCTTTTGTGCAGTTGCAGAGTGAGCAGCTGAGCTTTGCTGGACCAGTTTATTTACCTTCCATACACTCAAGTGGTAGATCCATCTCAAAGGATGGGCTGGAATGTGTGACTGGAGGTGAAGGGAAGAAGCTGCATTTCCTGTTTAATAGAGATTTTCAGTTGCATTGCATCAGCTGTGACATCAAACTCCCCTGTAGTCACAGGGATCATGATATACTCCCATTCTTCTCAAAATAATGTCTCTCCTCAGTAACTGACTGTTGGAGTAATTTCACAAAGTAGTGGAAATACATTTTGAGGGTAATGCCTTACAGAAATATCAAGCTGATACTAATTTAACCCTACTTACAGATCAAAATTCTTCTATTTAAACCTGGATTCTGATTAGTGAGAATATGTAATTTGGGACCTTGGTGACTGTGTCTTATGGGTATTGATACTATAGGAGTTGTAGGCTTTGAAAAACTTGCTCTGTTTAAAAATAATAAACCATGTTTTGTACTAAAATCTCTTAAAAACTCTGAAACTCAGTTTTGGGAAAATCCATAAATCTAAAATAATTGAACACAGACAGCTGCTGCAGTAAGACTTTTCCCATTGATCCTAAGCCATTTTGGGGTTAAATTCACCATCACTTAAGGAAAAATTTGAGAGCCAGGTTGTGGTAACAAATGCTTGAGCAATTTTGGAAGTGATGTATAAAAGCAGTCTTCTTATTAAATTACATAATGCGCTTTTGCAAGAGGTGGAAGATTGTTTAATTCCCCAACACGTATTTATGGATTGCTTTGTAACATGGGGATCTACCACTTAAAGAAAATACAGGAGAGAATGTGGAGTGTTAATTTGCCTCCTGTGTTCTGCTGTGATGGCAGTAAATGGAGATGGAGCACCCAGCCTGTGTGTGGAATATGAACAAGAGTTTGTCTCACCCCGAAGAAAATGTGTTGGGCTCTTGGATGCCTTGGAGCGCAGTGAGAAGGGCAGTGAAGATGCAGAGGAGGAAACTGATTTGCCAGGAGAGGAAAAGGTAATGGCAAAATACTTCCTTATAAGTAAGAATTGCAGGCTCTAAAGCAAAATGGTTTTGGCATCAAGTGAAGCAGCTCAACCCTCTCTCAAGAAAAGCTCGCTGTAATCAGCCTCAGTAACTGCCAGTTCTCATAACTAAATTAATCAAAGTTGCCACTTTCAAGGAGATAATCAAAAGGTATGTGCTTGTTCTGTGCTCCAAGGCTGCTGACCAGGAGGATTCCTGGAAGTTAACCACACTTTCTGAGGAGCAAGGAGCTCTCAGAAGAGGTTTGTAAATACACAATTTGTCCTGCATGGAGTCTGTGTCAGCACTTGGTGTGAGACCAGATATTTAATTTTAAAAATAGGATGAGAGGGAGTTTATGGATTAGAAATTGCACTTTCAGATGAAAATATTTGATTCACCCCAGACAAAGAGTGTTGCTGACTTGTGGAATATTTTATCTGAATCAAAAATCTGCTGTCACATTAAGATCAACAAAACTGATTGATCTTAATCTTAATTCTGTGCTGTTAATTTTCTTTCCTCTTGGATTGGTGTTTTTGATGTATCAGTGATTGGGCTGTGTTCTTGCTTCCCCAAAATCCCTGCTTGCTGTAGCTGGAGGGGTGGCTTCTTACCTGGCTAGGTGTTTTACTGCTGGCTCACAGACCCATTCATGGACTTCAGCAGTGCCTATTGCAACTTTCCTAAGTACTTTCCTTAGGGGAAGAATGCCTGAGGTAAAATATGTAAGTGTAGGAGTGTCTGGGGAATATCTGGGTAGGCCCAAGGACGTGAATGGAGACACGTAAAAACCCAGGGAATGTACAAAGGGCAGCAAATACTTGACTTGGGTGCAACCAAGTGGGAAATGGGGTCTGTCTCCCATTGGGTGGCCATGACATAGACACCAAAACCTATTCTTTGGAAAGCCAGGCACATTTCCAGGGCCTTGGTAACTCATCTGCAGAATATTCCTAACACAGCTGCAGTGCTTTTGGGAGAGCTCAGCGTTTCCTGGAGTCAGACCCAATAGCTTGGCAGTCCCTCAGATCCACTTCCCATTTGTGTATTTGGCATTGCTGCTTGTGGAGAGCTCTGGGCTCACGCTGTGCTGCTCCCACCCTGATGACCTGGCCCCAGCAGTCTGGTGAGTGTAGTCCTGATGCAGGCAGTGGCTCTCAGGCAGCCAGCTTTCACTCTGGGTCCAGCACTGAGCACTGGATTTGGACTGAGCATGGGGCTGGTGTCATTTCCTGTCTTCACCATCCAGCATAGTGTCTGTGTTATCATTCTTCCTCTTATCAAAGTTATGCTGTACTCTTGCTCCCTAAATAATGAAAGCTTAGCTGCTCTCATTCTGAAAGATTTTGCTTTGTCACATCAAAAATTCGCAATGCAAACAATAATTTCTCAACCCATTTAAATAATAACAGTTCCCTGCAATCAGATTTCCTTGTGAGTTATGCCTCCCATGTAGAGAGCCTTATTTCTGCTGAATCATGCTTTGCAAGGTGCTGCCTTTACATAGCACAGGATTTAAAAGATGGTTTTGATAATTTCTCTGACTCACTGCATGTATCATAAATATTTGACTTGCTGCTTTTATTCTAATTGGGGAGTGTGAACCACCAGTTACACAAAGGTCTGTGTACACTCTCAGACTGCTCTGGAACAGTCTGCTGTGAGTCCAGCTTTGCTTAGTTAGGAATTTGCACCCTCAAGACCAACTCTGTCTTTAATTTCTTCTGGTTTGGTCTCTGTGAGTTGTCCAGTAAATTTCTACCCTCTAGAAACAGGTGTGTGCCCAGACTCTGTGACACCATCCAAGAAAGTGAAACAAGTCAACCTAAATTATTGTAGCAAACTGGGTTACCAAGTTTTGCTGCTGGAAATACCCAAATTAAATGGGCAATAACTCTGAAGAGCATTTTTTGTACCTTACTTTCTTTTCATCTTCACAGGCACATCGTCTATCCACACTTTCCCTTCAGTATGAGAAGAGATTAACAGATGAGCAGAAAGGAGGAAGGAAGAAAATAAAGCTAGTCAGCAATACAGTATGTGTTTCCCTGTGTCTGTGCCATCCTTTGAGCTGTGGATTGCTTTAATTTGAATTGGAAATTTCTGGGCAGACAGATGACTGATGCCAGAACAAATGTGCTTCTTCTCCAAATAGTAAATATTCATCAGTGCACATCTGAAAGCTATTTGTCATGCTCTTTCCCAAATCCAGACATCCCAGACCAAATCAAGCTCAAGTCCTTGTGGGGGTGGTAGGTGAAAAGAATTGTTTTCTGACACTGATTGCTTTGTGAACAATTAGTCTGGGTTGCGGGTGGTTAAACATCAATTTAATCAATTTTTGATTAAAATGGGATAGTTCAGTTGGCAGGGACCTACAATGACCAGCAAGTCCAGCTGCTCTGGTAGAGCCTCAAATGGTTGAGCTGACCAGTTTGGGGTAAGGGATCACATCCTACCCCCCTGAGCTGGGTCATGGTTGTGTCTTAGCTCTGCAGCTGTGCATTATTGTTTTGCCCCGTCTCCAAACCCAGTTAACTCATTATGCAGCTAAGTGCTTAAGTCACAATAAATTCAGGAGAATTCCCTGTGTGATGTAAGTGCCAGTAGTTGTCCAAGGTGCTGTCCTAACTGATGTTCCCTGTCTGTCAATCTGCTGAGCACCTGGGGAACAAAACTGATCCTGAAGCTGATAATATCTGAGAGGAGAGAGAAGGAAGAGAACAGGTTCATGCAGAAGGTTGTGTTTGCAGTTTGTTGCTATCTGATGTCATGATGAGTCAGCTCAGCCTCCAGCTTTGGAGTAAATTCTCCTAAGAATAGAATTGTGCAATGATACTTGGCTGCCTTCTCTAGGAATTTTTCCCTGAAGCTGTCTGTTTTCTCAGTGGGGAAGGTGAATAATGTGTGGATTACTGGGGTGACTGCCATAACTACGACCTGTTGGGTGAAAACCATGCACAGTGTAGTGCTGAGCACAGTGGTGCTGCTGGGTGGGCCATCGGACCAGACGACCTTAGAGGACTTTTCCAACCTCAGCGATTCTACGATTCCTTTCATTATCCTGTGTTCTGTTGGAATTGTTAACATACTGCTTCCTCCTGTTGCACTCCTCAAGGATTGGTTTTTACTGAGGAGCCTTTCCTGCCTTGCAGCAGGAGCGGGGAGCAGAGCTGGCAGAGCCCAAGAAGGCGCGGGCCACGTTTTACATCGCCACGGTGAAGGACACCCTGAGCCAGCAGAACTACGAGCTCTTCTCCAAGGCTCTGCAGCACTACAAGAAGACAGATGACTTCCATGCCATGCTGTCCCAAATGAGCTCCCTGTTTATAGAGGATGAAAAAAAGCACGTCTTGCTGCGAGGTACATTCAGAGTGTTTGTATATCTGATAAAGTGACTTCCGTCTTTTAAACAGGCTCCGATACTTCAGAAGTGTTTTAAATGTGAAGTAGGGCTCGATTGGGATGATTCATCATTTTATATCCTCAGATAACGCAGGAGAATCTCATCATATTTGATTATCATCACATCTTGACTTGAAGAAAATCATATTCCATGGAAATTTGTGTTATTTTAAACCTTGTCTAAGAGTGACTTATTCCTCGTAATTTAGGAGCTCAAGAGCGTGGTTGTGTGTGTTGGAGAGATGCCTTCATAATGGTTCAGAGCTAAAGCAATAAATAAATGGGCAGAATATACAGAGAAAGTTTCTGTTTAAATAATTGTGAGTATAAGGCAAAGGATCTGGGCAAACATGGATAGTTCCCACCAAGATTTCTTCTAGTTTAATAGTATTTTCTGTGTAATTTTTCATTTCCCTCTCAGCTTGTGAACAAATGAACAGATTTTTCTGAGACTTTTTCATCAACTAAAATAATAAATGCATAGTTATGCATCTTGTAAATTGTTTCAGGGAAATTCTAAGGTTAAAGAGTGGGAAGCTCAGTCACATGGTTTCCCAATTTGCTGTGATCTACATAAATAAGAAAATGTTTGATCATCAAATCAAGGTCTAAGCTGAGTTTTGAAAACTGTCAGGTGCCTGAAACCTAAAGCTGATTTGATGTTTAGGGTTCTGGTTGGCCAGCATTTTGTGGCAAGTAAGTAACATGAGGTGTAAAGTTAATAGTTCATCAGCTATTTCAAATATCAGCCTGGCAGCTGGATCTCATGGTTTATGAGGCACCTCCAGGGCTGCTTCACTAAGAGGTGAGTTACCTTATATTTACAGTGAAAAAATGAGTTACTGGTGATAATATTGTGCAATGTTTGCCTGATAGCTGACCTCTGTGTAATTTGTAAGTGTGCTCATTGTATAAATATTCGATAAAATCATTTAGATTTTAATTTCTTTAGTTGCACCTTTTTATCTAACCTTGAAGTTCTGCTGTTGTACGTTTCGGTAGCATTTATTTCCTGTTGTGGCTTGATTTTTTTTTTCTTTCTTTCTTTTCCTCTCCTTTTCCCTGTCTCTGATGCAAGATTTTTACCAGTTTGTTCGACCCCAGCACAAAAAGCAGTTTGATGAAGCGTGCTGCAGTCTGACTGGAGTGGGCTGTGGCTACAAACCTGAGCACAGCCTCCCACGGGAGGAGAGAGAGATCCTGGCCAAGAGAATGGGTGAGGAGCTTGGTTCAGCTGCATCTTTTGAGGGACAAATGTCCTTGTTCACCCAGTCACAGAGCAGGATGTGTCTGATATGTAGGAATGCAAGGAAGTTCAATTTAATCCATACTGAGCCAAGTCTCTGCTCTCCATGGTCCTCTTGCCTTCCCTTGAGCTGATGCCAGAGCATTGGTTACTGCAGAGTTGATAAGGATGTTATTTTGTTTCAAAAGGGGATTTTACTGATCTGCTTAAATCATTTAGTCTGGGGAATTAAAAAACCCTATTTGTGTCTTCTTTGCTGCCCACCTAGTGCCACCAGAATTGTGAATAGAGGGTGATTGTGTCCTCACAGAACTTGTGAATTCTGTGAAATCCTGGAGCAGTAAAGTTCTGAAAAAGTGGGGTGTTAGCTCATCATCAGAGAAATAAATCTGTGTGGAATCCCAGACTGGTTTGGGTTGAAAGGGACCTTAAAACTCATCCAGTTCCACCCCCTGCCATGGGCAGGGACTATCCCAGTTGCTCCACTATCCCAGTTGCTCTAAGCCCTGTCCAACCTGGCCTTGGACACTTCAGGGATGGGGCAGCCACAGCTTCTCTGGGTTGCTCAGATGTTTTCAGCACAGGATGGCATACTTTGAATTGCACCATTCCATGTTCATTCTTCTCTAAATTCACTGTTAATGGACTGGTTTCATTTGGCAGAAGAAAAACAGAGCCAGCAGAAAAGTACCTTCTCCAAGGCCTCATGTGCTCAGCTGAACCCTGGGCTCCACCTGAACCAAGGAGGATCCCACTTGGCAACAGGACTGAATAGTGCAGGTACCCTCCATGTTTAATAAAAACCCAATTTATTCTGTTTTAGCTCATCACTGACTGGAAGTTCTCCTGGGGCAAACCAATATTCTTTATGCTCACCTAGCACGTGTGTCTCACTCTCTGCAGGTGGGAGGGATGGCAATTCAGAATTTTCAGTAAGGATTGTGCAAAATAAAACAAAAAAGTCAATAAATTAAATCAAGGTGGATGTGAAAGAAACCAGTTGAAGCCAGACATTTGTACTAGAGACTGAGCTGGGAAAAGTGGGAGTTGAGCACAGGTCTGCTGGGCTTCCTGTTTGTCCATGAAAGGGAGCCAGTTATGGAGTTACTGATAAGACATCAGTATGAATTCAGGTATGAAGAAACTGTTGCATTTTGTTCTTGATGTCATGTGTACACTCCCTCTGTGGACAGCCTGATTTTTCTGCAGAAACAGAGAGTAGTAAATGTAATCTGTGTGTATCCCTCTAATCTCGCTCTGTCCTGTATTTATCTTCAAATTCATGGGCTCATTTATTATTTAATTATGGGTTTTCCAGAGAACAGCTGGGAATTTTTTGTGTTTCTCTTAAGGAAATGAGTAGGATCATTGGACAGCTTAGAAGCTTTTCTTTAGAGGGCAAAGAATAGTCAAATGCTAATCCTTTCTTTAAAATAACAAGCCAGTTTCCTGGAAGGCTTCAAATACTTTTCATGTGTGAAGCCATATTGTTTCTTTTGATTTGTTTTTCCATTTTCTTTTGTATTTTGAGAATATTTGAATAAAGCAGAATCTTTAGTAATTATCTTATCCTGAAATCATTAGAATGGTTTCACAGAAACTTGTTTCCACTAAAAGCAATTGAGAAAATAATAGGATTAAATTGATGTGTTATTTCTGTCCCCCACTCCTTAAGAAGAGAATGTTTCTGTGGAAGTAAAAGAAAGCTCTAGGATATGCAATAAATACTGATTATAAAATTCACACCCAAATTTTCTCCCTTCCAGCAAATTGAATGAAGCCTCTGTTTTGAAACCTAATTATCTTTATCATCCAATAAAGGACTTTTAAAGATCCACGTCCCAAAAGATGTGGCAGGTTAATTTAAATCAATTTCTTATAATATCCTTCATCCATATTTGCTTGCCTGTGATATTCAAACCAGAACTTTTTTTTTCTAAAACATACCAGAAATCAGAGAATTTTTTTGTAAATAAAGTTCATTTGGGATTTAGCAGGATGTTCCAAGCTGCTCCTACCTTTTGCAGACCACCTGCATTGCTCCTGTGCTTTTTTGAGTGTTGTTTCATGTTAGGTAGTCTTTCTGGACATTGTTTTCCTATTGGGAAACACACACCTCACCCCTTGTCTGCTCTTATTGCTAAGGGGTGAGTAATCTGTACTTTGAAGTTGCCCATTTCAGGCCAGCAGTGTTGGTTAACCCATTTAAGATGCTTTTACTCAGTAGACCACAAAACCTGATTTACTGCTGACCTCCATGGCCCTTTTCCTCATTCCCTAGTGACCTTCTGACACATTTCTCCATTTAAAATTATTAAGGAACTCCAGAAGATGCTAAAAGTGATATCATTTTGAATAATTTTGCTCCGTTGTCGTTTCCAGGAGCAGGTCTGGCCATGCCACAGGGAGGTGTATGGCTGGGCAGGTGGGGTTGGCTTCACCACTTCGAAGTAGTTCAGGAATTCCATTCACATGAAGTGAGAAGTGGATGTGATGGAGTGACCTGTTTGCCTCTGTTCCTCAAGCCCTGCTCACACCTTCTTTGTCTCTCAGGGCAGAATACCAGTGCAGCTTCAAGGAAAGAGGCTGAAAAGGCTGCAGGCTCCAGGAGAGAGCATCACCAGGCCCTCAGGACTGCCTATCTCAGTGATGTGCAGAGGGCTTTGGACAAAGGCAGCTACAGCCAGTTCTACGAGGCTCTGCTGGCTTACAAGAAGACGGATGATTACGATGCCATGGTGTCGGTGATAGCAGCCCTCACCACGGAGAGGCCACAGGACTTTCATCTCCTGCAAAGTAAGGGTTTTTGTAAAAATCACTCCTATTTATTTGAAAGGGAAGTGTGGGTGCTGTGCTCTCATTTGAGGTCTCACCTTTTGATTTAGCTACCCAGATCAGTGGAGCAGCAGGAGCAATGTGTTCAGCGAATGCCATTCAGAGAACAAACAATGTCAAGGTTATAAAATGGTATCTGTGGCTGTTCAGGTAGAAATTGTCTATTAAAAACATTGCACAAGACCTCAGTAATTCCAGTCCTAACCTTCATCCCAGCTAACCTCAGTCAGATGCTTCCATGACTCTTTTTTTCTCCTCAGTTTCTACAATTACTCTCTAGAAAGGACAATGCTGACTATTGAACTGGCCCAATTTTATTCCCATGACCAATGACTGCTATACTGGTGCTAAGTTCTTGGATCATTTCAGGTTTCAGGATAAGCAGTCAGGCATTTGATTTGCTATTCTACAGAGCTTCAGCTGAAAATATTTCTGGAACTTTATTTTCTCAGAAGTGGTTTATTTCTTTCTATTTTCCTTTCTTGGGTTTAGTGATGGAAGGATTTAGGGAGCTTCAGGTTTTTAAAATTTGAAATTAGACTTCATTATTTAAAAGAAGAAGAAGAGGCATTATATGCTGATCCTGATTGCCTCAATGGTGATGTCTTGTGTGATGTGACACCTCAGTTCCACCTTCTCCATGTCTCTGGGGTGACTCTTCTGCTGGAAATGATGCATTTGGTGTATGCTGGGAAATGCTGATGGAGTTTTGTTTGTTATCTTTAGCAGATAACAATAAATACATTCCACTGGCCTTGAATAGATACCATAGTCTGCAAATTGTGAGAGAATACCTTCTTTCTGGTGTATTAACTAGTTAGATTAGTCTTGGCTAAGTGGAGAGTGGGAGGAAAATGAGCTGTGTGACACCGTGAGTCATAACCTCCCCCTGAGCGCTCTTTCACAGTCACTCTCTCTTTTAAGCAAATGTTTTGACCTTAGAGGACTTCTTGGTTGAGTTGTCTGTGCTTGGCAGTAAGTCATAATTGGGGGTTTTTTGAATTTCTGGACGTGTGTTGTGAATCCTTGTCGACCAAACAGTAACAAGAAATTTCCTTCCTTAGAGTCTCTCTGGATATTGTGTGTATACCTGGTGTTCTTAGATCACTCCTCAGGTGAAGTGCTGGGGCGGGTGTTTATTCTGAGCTGTAGAGAATGAAAGAATTTCAAGATAAATTGAGATTATTTTCTATGCTAAGTACTCATCTGCCTTCTGGCAAGGAAAGCCCCGTAATTATAAAAATCACAAAAGCATCAAGTGTTCCACCAAGCAGAAGATCCTCTGAGGAATCTGACTGATATTGTTCAGCTTCCAAAGAATTTCTCCTCTCCAAAGCAAGGAGTCTTCCATCATCAGGCACTGATTTCCCTATGCATTTGAGTGTGTTTTCTTTTGGCCAGGGTTTTACATGTTCGTGCGCCCTCACCACAAAGAGCAGTTCAGGGAGCTCTGTAAGAATTTGACTGGAATGGTCTGTGGTGATGGAGAGAAGCAACTGCAACAGCTGGAGCAAAATGAAGGGAAACCCCAGAGCTTGGAGAGCTGCACAAAAGGAACCATCCACGTACAGGGTAAGGAATAAACAGTTGTCAGAAGTTTAGGATCTTACTTATTGTTATGATGGGTAGGGCTCAACACCCTTAGAATCAGAGAATCACAGATTGGCTTCAGTTGGAAAGGACATTAAAGCTCATCCAGTTCCACCCCCTGCCATGGGCAGGGACACCTTCCTCTAGACTTTTCCAAGTCCCCTCCAGCCTGACCTTGAACACTTCCAGGACTGGGGCAGCCACAGCTTCTCTGGGCAGCCTGTGCCAGGGCCTCACCACCCTCACAGGGAAGAATTTCTCCCTAATCTCTAATCTAAACCTGCTCTCCTTTAGTTTAAGGCCATTTACTCTTGTCCTGTCTCTCCCCACCCCTCTCCTGGGCTAGGGCCTCCCTTCCTGAGGCCTGTCAAGGAGAATCAAAGCCATTTGTTATCTCTACATTGGGTTGAAAAAAACCACACTCAAACAGGAGTAAAATAGAAGGTAACATGAGATGGGGAAACACAAGGAAATAAGAAAGAAATTAATTATAGTTCTGCCATGTTTAAACTGTGAAGTATGTTAAGGGTGAAGGCAGAATTTTTACATCTGAGTGGGATGGGAGCAGGAGTGGATCAAGACCCATTCTGTAGGAAGAATTTCCATAGAACTATTTCAATATAAAGGGTCTCTTTCAGTAATACTGAATGTGTTAGTATCTATCAAGAACATCTGTTGCCAAACAGCATGGCATAAAAACTAATTCTTCAAATTCATTTTTCTTCTTATACAATGATAACTGAGTGAATTTTCTGCTGACTGTGTTTTGCAGAGTCATAGTGTTTGTTCTGCATGGTACATGTTTATAAACTGCTTTTCTCTTTTTCTCTCCAGATGCAGCCCCTTCTAAGAGTGGGGCACCAGAAAAAATTCAGAGTAAGATTTCCTCCTTCTGCTTTAGCCAGAAAAGTGAACTTGAATTGCCAAAGACTGAAGTATCCAAAGAAACCAGTAATGTGAGAGCACCCACAGACTCTGGAGTTGTACCCATCTTTCCTCTAGAGATGGAACCAGAGTGTGGTAGGTACAGGGGAGGGTTGGGGATGTAATTTTCTAATACTTGGGAATAAAGTTAAATTACGGAAATGAGACTGAGACTGATGGTGTATGAAACACCTGCCTGTATTTGCTCAGGTGCAGTGTGGTTGATGTGGTTTGCTGAGTAGAATCTGTACTTTCTGTACCTTGCATGTGCTCTCAAAGTGCTTTATTGTCTTCATCACAATGCTGTAGTAGTTTCCTGAGAACTTCAGGGATTTTTTATTTTTTTTTTCTTGACAACTTCCTTGTAAAGGAAGGATGTAACCTGAGTTCCTACTGGGATCTGAAGCACCAGGAGACTCTGAGGTCACTTGAAAGAAATAACATGACAGGGCACTGTTGAGGTAGTTCATTACCTCATGGTCATTGTTTTCTGGGCTGCACTGGAAGTGTGGATACATGAGAATTTCGCAGGTGATTACAGGAATTTAGTCATTTCCTTCCTCTCTTTCTCTCTTCCCCTCTCCTCACCCTCCCCTCTGTTCTAGGAAGATTCCACTGCTCTAACTGCAAATCCGAGGATGATGTGCCTTTTAAATGCCCATCATGTGACTTCATGTGCTGCAAAACATGCTGGAAGCAGTTCTTAAAGGTTCTCCTGTTCATTGGTTTGGTTTTTCCAAAACTGCTGGGGAATTCAGTGCTTTTCAGGAGAATGATATGAACAAGCCTGGAATCAGAATTCTTCTGTTTCCAGAAAGAGCACCCGAATGCCAATGGAAGTTTTACCACTTGATGCATTGTTTCCCATGGTTTGCAATATGATTGGAGGCAGATCTCTGCCCTAAGCCAGGTTTTTTAGACCTTTGCATCTTTCTTTACATGTTTTCTGGTCCATAACTACAAAGGCAACAAGCTGTAGAGTCAATTTGGAAAACTGTGTTGGGTTTTTAAAATATTTTAATCTTTATTTCAATTTTTTTTTTCTTTCTCAGTTTCATGATTTCACCCATTAAAATCCTACTGTAAAGCTGTATCATAAGAATAAGGCAAACAAGAAACAGGCTGCCCAGGGAAGTGGTTGAGTCACCATTCCTGGATGGATTTCTGATGTGGAGATGTGGCACTTAAGGGCATAGTTTAGAGGTGAACTTGGCAGTGCTGGGTTGACCATTGGACTCTGTGACTTTTAGGGTCTTTCCCAACTAAAAGATTCTGTGAATCTGTGATTTTTAAATTCCTGCTCAAATCCTGTCTGTTGGTTTTCCCAGCTGAGTAAATTGGTGGTTGAAATTCTTTAGGTTAAGAGGATGTAGCTGGTCCCAGAGTGCCTGAGTTTGGGAGCATCTTACCCAACATTTGATTCAGCAGCCAGTTGTGAAAAGACTTTCAAAACCAGAATAATGCAAGAGTTGAGGGGTTTCTAAACATTCATATGTGATGAGAAGGCTGCTGATCAATGGAGCTCAGGAATATTCAAAAACAGTTCAGAAGGAAAAGAAACTTCTTCAGCTTGTCAGTCTATAAGCAAGTACAAAATAATAGTTCTTCTAAGTTCCAGAGAAAGGTCTTTTTCTCAGGAAGAAGACATTGAATTTTCAGCTAAGCATAGATAACATTGGACTGACATCCAAATAAAATATAGCAGCCAAGACAGAGTAGGTCCAAGAGAATGTAGAATAAGCAGAGGATCAGCGTGGTTTGGGTTGGAAGGGACCTTAAAACTCATCTCATTCCAATCCCCTGCCATGGACAGAGACACCTTCCACTATCCCAGGGTGCTCCAAGCCCTGTCGAACCTGGCTTTGAACATTTCCAAGGATGGGGCAGCCACAGCTTCTCTGGGCAATCTGTGCCAGGGCCTCCCCACCCTCACAGGGAAGAATGTCCCATTTAACCCTGCTCTCCTTTAAGGCCATGCCCCCTTGTCCTGTCACTCCAGGCCCTTGTCCAAAGCCCCTCTCCACCTTGTCAGAGTCCCTTGAGGCACTGGAAGGGGCTCTAAGGTGTCCCCACAGTCTTCTCTTCTCCAGGCTGAGCACCCCCAGCTCTTTCAGCCTGGCTCCAGAGCCGAGCTGCTTCAGCCCTGGATTAACCCAGGGCCTCCTGGATTCAGTCCATCATGTCCAGACTGATGTCTCAGACACATCTCCTAGAGGGAATTCAGAATACCTGTTCAATTAAATTTCCTTCTCAGTCTGTTCTGCCATATTTCTTTAAAAACGTTAAAATCCCAAAGTATTGGATTATAGAGAACATCCATAAGAAAGTACAAGAAAGCCAGAGAAAGGCATCTCATGTTTGCTGCAGATGGGACAGTCAAATTTCCTGTGGAATATGTAATTCTTCCTTTTGTGCTGAAGTGTAAAGGGGATGAATATCTGACAGGCAGCATCCTCCACTGCAGAAGGGGCTCAAACAAAGTCATGACAAGAGTTTTACAAGCATGTGTTCATAAACTTTGCCATCTGAGACTTGAGGTGATTAAGGACTGAATGAGTGGGGAGTTTTTTTGGTTAGGCAGGCATTTCAGCATCCCACAGCATGGTTATGTTAGCTAATAAATAATGACCTTATCAAGGGGGAAAAATCTGCTCCTTTTACCAGTAAGATGGAACTTGTTTCATCAGTTTAAGAACCCACAAAATTAGAACTGTTGTATATTGAGCAATTGTACTGTCCTGTTCTGGTTTTTGTCTTGAAATTGGTAATTTTGTGGTCTGGATTTCTTTTTAATCCTCAAGTTAATGTGTGTTTTCATAGCTCATAGATAATGAACTTGGTCAGCCTAACTTTTTATTAATTACCCTTTTATCTGATTGTACATTTCTCAGACCAGAGATTAAAATAGTCTGGCCTGCCAGATTAGATTGTGTTCCAGATTCAGGTACTTGAGAGTGTCCAGAGGAGGGGAAGGGCTGGATGCACCTCCTGGGAGGGTTGGCTGAGCACTCTGGGCTTGTCTGGTTCAGAGAAAGGAGGCTGAGGGGTGAGCTAGTGGATCTCTGCAGCTTCCTGGGGAGGGGACACAGGGAATGCTCAGCTCTTCTCCCTGGGATTTAATGGCAGGATTCATGGGAGCTGTCCAAAGCTTTTGTCAGTGAGGTTCAGACTGGGTTTTAGGAGATGTTTCTACACCAAGGGGGTGGTCAGACAGTGGAAGAGGCTTCCTGGAGAAGGCACTAATGATCTTTAATATTACAATGCCATAACTTCTGTTCAGCCCTGAAGAGGTCAGGCACATGGACTGTAGGATCACTGCAGGTCCCTTCCAACTGGAGGTGTTCTTTCTCTTCTATTTAGACATCCCGTGCAAAACCATGTTTGAGGAAATGAGTCATGGGTCATTTGCTAGTAATGATTTCTGTATTTGCTACATAGCTGAATAATCTAACTTTCTTTATAATGATTTCCAGATTTGCTGCTTACCTGATTAATCTTACTTATGACAGACATAACTGTGTAGTGATTAATGTTAAGTGGCTCATGATGTGATTCAGGTGTTGTTTGGTTAATGAAAAGTCAAACACAGAGTCACAGAATCATTATTGTTGGAAGAGACCTTGAAGACCATCAAGTCCAACCATCAGCCCAGCACCATCACTGTGTTCACCCTAGAGCCACGTCCTGAGGTGCCATAGCCACGTTTTATTTGAACATTCCCAGGGATGGTGACTCCACCACCTCCCTGGGCAGCCTGTTCCAGTGCTTTACTACCCTTTCCATGGAGGAATTCCTCCTTGTCCAAACCTCCCCTATCCCCTTGTAGTTGAGGATATGCCTTGGGCTGATGCAGAGATGCTTCTCCAGTGATGAGGCAGAGCTGTGCTGGTCATGCAGCTGAGAGGGGAGCACAGGATTGCAAACAGAAAGATTATCCTGTGTTTGCCTGAAACCAGTCCCAGAGGAGCCATGTCCTACCACATCCATCCCCATTCCCACTCATGCCTGGGGAGGTTGGACAGTCAACCCTATCCATGTGTTTGGGACAGGGGCACCTTCACCAGCAGGAAATGAGCAACCACGTCTGAGCTCTGAACTCCCGTCAGATGGGCTTGGGCTTTGTCACCTCTGACAGGGCTGTGTTTAAAACTCCTGGTTTTCTTTCCTAATGACTAACTCAGTGTTTTTTCAGCTCAAAAGCCCTTTGGTGAATATCATCCCACCAAGGAAGTGACTCAGAGTATCGTTCACAGCGCAGGGTTTGCAAATTGTGATCTTGTCCAATTTGTTACTTTAGGGAAAGAGTGGTGGGTGAATAATTTTGGAAGCTTTTAGAAGCTTTTGGAGGTGCAGAGCAGATGGAATTCCCTGCAGCTAGAGGGGGATTAGGGGGATTAGTGCTGGAGCATGTTGGATGATTCAGTGTGTTAGAGGAAGCCTCGTGGAGACTGGACCAGGATATGCTGCTTTGGGGTGTGGTTTTCTCTCCAGAGGTTCTGTTGCTGCTTCCCAGTGTTTAAATGCATTGTTTATTTATGCAGGTCTTCCAGGAAGACTGAGTTATTCTCATTTGGACTATCTATAGTATGGGCAAATAATCACAATTAAATGTTACAATTAAAACTGCTTTTGGCAAAGCACTGGCTGTTGGGAGATAAAGTGACTTTTCCTCTCCCCTTCCATTTATGATATTTCAGTTATTGTCTCCAGAACCAAAATCCTACTGCCTGAGCCTACTTTGCAGTCTGTACCTTTCCTTGCAGTGGCTCTCCACTGCCAGAGGTTAGATGGGATATTGGGAAGGAATTCTTCCCTGTGAGGGTGGTGAGGTGCTGGCACAGGGTGCCCAGAGAAGCTGTGGCTGCCCCACCCCTGAAAAGTGTCCAAGGCTGGGTTGGACAGGGCTTGGAGCACTCTGATCTAGTGAAAGTGTCCCTGCTCATTGCAGAGGGTTGGAACAAGATGAGCTTTAATGTCCCTTCTGTGATTCTAATGATGAACTTGCACACTGCAGGGAAGGCTGTGCAATGCCACTGATGTAGCTGACCATCTTTTTATGTCTCCTGAGCTGGCATTCTTCTCCCAAATATTATTTTTTAAAAAAAACCAATTTGCTATATCCCTTTTGAAATAAACAGACCAGTTCAGTTTTGCCAGTAATTTGCAAGCTATGAGAAGAACAGTTGAGGTTCATCTGCAAGTCAAATGACTTTAAAACTGATGATTAGTGAGGAAGCAAACTGAAATCTGAATAGAGAAATGATGCCTCATGTGCCTTCATGTCTTATGCTGCTAATGAGAAAGGTGAGGGATGCTATGAAGAAATAAATGTACTTGGTTCCCCTACAAAACTCTTGGTAATGACCCTGTGTGTCATCCATGTCTGGGTATGCCCAGGAGACATTTCCATGTCATCTGTACAAGAGGAAGCAGGAATTCAGGGAACTCATCAACCACTTGACAGGATTTTACTCACAGGTGCAGCTGTACTTCACAAGAGCCTTTGCAGCTCCGCATTTCCTCGTTCCTGTTTTTCTCTGGATGTGTCATGGCTGGGACACGTGCTGTGAGGTCTGGTGCCACTTTGCATGGTGCCACAAAGCCTCCTCTCCTTTTTCCTACTACCAAAGAAATGATTGCCTGGGAGCTGTGGGGTTGCCAACAGCAGATGTGATCTCAGGGACTGACACGTGGCTTGTAGTTCATATTGGACAGAATGTGGTGGACATATTTGATATCAGAGATTCAGAGACTGGTTTGGGTTGGAAGGGACATTAGAGCTCACCTTGTCCCACCCCCTGCCATGGGCAGGGACACTTTCCACTATCCCAGGGTGCTCAAAGCCCCATCCAACCTGGCCGTGAACACTTCCAGGGCTGGGGCAGCCCCAGCTTCTCTGGGCAACCTGTGCCAGGGCCTCAGCACCCTCTGAGTAAAGAATTCCCTCCTAAAATTGAATCCTGCTCTTCCCTGTTTCGGTTTAAAACCATTGCCCCTTATCTGTCACTATTTGCCCACATGAAAACTCCCTGCATTTATGGCATTTCCTCCCCAATAAACACTTTCTCTGTGTGTTCTGTTCATTGGTTTCTGCAGGTGGTGAAGAAGTGCCCCAAGTGCTGCAGTGATGTGAAGAACAAGCGATTAATCCAAGTTTTCTTCTGGTCCTGATCCCACCCACAGAAAGGGCAGGAAGCCCTCTGTGCCAGCAGAAGGCAGTGGCTGTGCTCTGGCTCTTGCTGAGCTGGAGCAGGATGGAGATTCCTAAAAATCCCTGTGATCCTTGTCCCTGGATGAGCTGGGCAGCAGCACAGGTGGTTTTCCAACAAATGTGATCAAGTCTGCAAGGTCTCACTGCAGGAGACAAAGCAGAACATGGTCCTCTGTTAGAACTAAGTTAATTTTTTACTTATTTTATCCTCTGAATTCTCCTGTGGTCACTCTTAGGCAGAAATTTTATATCCTGGGGGCAGCTGTCATTTTGGGGCCCTTGAGGTAATACCAGGTCATGGAAAAACCCCAGGAATCTCCTACAATGGAGCTGAGCTGGCTTAGGAGACCAGACTACCCATCCCTACCCCAGTGGTGTTCCTGGAAGAGGTGATTCACATTCACTGTTTGGGATTTGGCAGCACCATGATCTCCAAAGCAGGAGATGCAGAAAGGATGATTTTTTACAGATTAATCCCACTGGTGGGTGGTGAGCAGAAGCTCCCTCTCACCTGCTGTGCCCCCCAAAGTGCCATCACCCACTGTGGTGGGATTTTTTGGAACATACTCTAAGGAGGTGAAGTAGAATTTTTCACTCTGTGCTGGTAGATCCATGTGCCTGTGTTACTTGTGACACATGTTACATGTTACCTGTGATTTGTTACATGTTACCTGTGATTTGCTTTCCAAGAAGAAGAAGGAACTGAATGTTTTACAACTTTTAAATTAATCAAGTTAAATGGGTAAAAAAAAAAAATCCCTTAATAATTCCACTCTCTGTGAGCAGTGGGTATAAGTGGTTGGCCTAAACAATTGTATCAATTTTAAATCTTCTGTAGCTGCTGGAAATTAGACTGTAAAATAAAACCATTCTGTCTAAATTTGATTTGGTTAGATTTTTTTTTTTTTTAATGGAATTAGAAAAAATAACCAGATATAAAAATGTTGGATATTGAGTCCTAATGGCCCTGGTAGGAGCAAGTGGAAAGGTTGTACCCTGTAGGTGATTTTCATATCAATGGAATTAGGAAAATTCTATGTTAATAAAATTTTATTCCTAATGAAATTGAAAAGTGAGCTGCATTATAACAAAGTTTCCTATTTGCCCTGGTTGTAGAATTCAAAACCAGTATTGCTCCAAATCTCAGATCTGCTGGCAGTGAAATGGGAACCTGTGCTTCATTAACAATTAAAATAACAAAGGCTTAGGCAGGAATTGAGGTAGTTCTGGGCTATCATATTCTGTCATGTGTAAGTTTGTGGATGGATATTACCTTCTAACCATGTATCTATTCAGTGAAGCAAAACAAGAATAAATAATGCAGAGGAAGTCCTGGATGTTTCAAATATAAGTGGGGGAAAATGACAGAAAAACCTTATGTTAATACAGGTCTGTTGTAAAAATGAACAGGAAAATATTTGGAGTGAGGCTGGGAGCAGTGAGCAGTAAAATGTCGTTTATTGGTGGGTGGTTCAGTGCCTGGTGTGCTGGGGAGGTCTCTGCCAGGAGAGCTGCAGCTGGCTGCTCATGCCACTGGAGGGAAACCACAGCACAGCCATGAGCCTCTCCAGGGGCGGGGACACCACGGCTCTGGTCGGGTCTGCCGATGGAAATTATCTGCTGTGGGCTGCAAAAGTGCTGCCAGATCCAGCAAGACAGAAGGAAATTCTTGGGAATTATTGTGGGGTTGAATCGCCCCAAACGCTTGGAAAGGGTTTGGGACGAATATGATGATGCTGATTTTTCCCCCCAGCTAAAGAAGTTTTAAGGCTGTGCTTTTTCCTGGAGTTGTTTTAGTCTGAAGGCTGTTCCCACCTGGGGATGTTCTGTCCTGAGACAGGGCAGAGAAATAATGCTAAGAAATATCTCAGTGCTTTCAAGGGATTCACAGAATGGTTGGGGTAGGAAGGGACCTCTGGAGGTCACCCAGTCCAGCCCCCCTGCCCAGGCAGGGTCACCTGGAGCAGGGGACACAGGAATGCATCCAGGTGGGTTTGGAATGTCCAGAGAAGGAGACTCCACATCCAACCTGGGCAGCTCTTCCAGTGCTCTGCCACCCTCCATGGAAAGCTCTTCCCCATGTTGAGGTAAAACTTCGTGAGTTTTAATTTATGGCTGTTGCTCCTTGTCCCGTGGCTGAGCACCATAAAGAGTCTGGCACCCCTTGGAGATATTCATGTGCATTGATGAGATCCCCTCTCAGCTTTCTCCAGACTAACCAGGCTCAGCTCCTGCAGTGTCTCCTCATCAGAGATGCTCCAGGCCCTTCATCCCCTCTGCGGCCTCTGCTGGATCCTCTGCAGTAGCTGCTTGTCCTTAAAACTGAGGGGAAAACTTGCTGAGGGTACTTTCTATCCCTTCATCCAGGACATTCTATCCCTTTGTCCAGGGAACTCCTCTTCATCTCTTCAACAGAGGGATCATCTGCCTGAAGAGGTTTAGAAACTCTGCCCTTCACCAGCTGAGCCCACCCAGACAAGCTCTGAACCACCCCAGAGTCCCCCCAGAAGATGTGCCAGTGCAGATGGGTTTGGTTTGGGGTGGGTTTGGTGCTGATTTCTGGTTCGGATTTTGATCCCTGCTGGTGGTGGCTGGGGCAGGACAGATGGATGCTAATGGCTACTGGAGATGGCAGGACTGGATGAGCTTTGGGTCCCTCTCAACCCAAACCATTCCATGAGACCTTGAAGAAGAGGGTCCCCAGCAGTCAGGACTGTTCTGTCATCTGGAAACTTGTAAAATTCAATATTTACGAGAAGGAAATACAGGGACAGTTAATTACTTATAAAGAACAGAAAGTAAAAAACCTGTTTCAGAAAAATCTGTATTTCTTTAGGTGCTTAGAGAAACTGGTGCAAATTACTTAATGCTTGGGGGAGACAAAAACCTATCCTGGACACTCCTTGCTGATTTTCAGAAGCAAATGACACATGGCTTACAGATCATGAAGGAAGTAGATATTAATTTTTTATTGTTCTTGCCTTGCAGTGCTATGACTAGACCTGGAACATTGTCTGAAATTTTAGTGGTGTGTCATTAAACAAACCTTTCCTGCTGGTTTCCCCCCCCCCAAAAAAGCTGAAAGGACTCACAAAAGAGACCAAAACCAGTAATGCAAAATGTTTAAGTAGGAAAGAGATGAGCCCTTTCCTTGTCTTTGGCTGGCAAAGTGGTTACTGATGGGAAGTGAGGGACTTATTTGCTTTACAGAGTTTTCTATGAATATCCCAAGAAACTTTGTTTTGCAAGAGTAGTTGCGGAAGGTGGTGCTGCTGAACACCCTGGAGTGTGAAACAATGTCCTGTATGGGGGAGTGAAGTCAGAGCCATGGTATGATGCTGAATTCTTTTTCCATGCTACCTCCACTGTCAGTCAGTAGTGAGTTGTGTTGTTGCTTTCTGGTAATCAGGCAGTGACCCATAAACCCATTCTGGGAGGTTTGTTGGACCAACAAAAAAACAGAGAGAAAAAGATTAATCAAAGGGCATTGTTCCACCAGATTGTTAGAGTCTGGGGAAGTTGTCTGGGGAAGCCCTTTCTGCCCCATTAACGTGGTGTTTTGTTCTCTAGGAGCATCCATCTGACACGTTTTTGTCGTTATCAAATTAACAACAAAAATAATTGTTGATGAGGCCTCGCAGTGCAGTGAGGAGCTGCAGACTCGGAGTTTCCATCTCGTTGTGTCCATCCCAGCAGGGGCATGGCTGGACACAGGGACTGCCAGGAGGTGCCATTCAGGGTGTAAGCACCTGCTGTGCTTCCATACCCGACCTTGTGGGTTCCATGTGAAATCCAGGGACGGAAAACTGAAACTGTTTTCTGAAACTGTGTTTCTGCCTGTGGAGAAGGAAATGCTCTGCGGCTCCTGAGTGGTCAAGCCTCAGGCAGAGGGATCCCACTGAAACTCTCCTGCTGGGTGAGCCCAGAGCACGACTTTCTACTGAGTCTGGTCTAGTGCTGAGTTTCACCCAAAAAAACATCAAAGGGCTGTGTCTCAGTGCCAAGGCAGGGCTGAGAGATCAGCTGATTCATTACTGAGCTGATGCACACTGACAGAGCAAAATCCCGGCAGTCTTTGACTCAGGGATTATGTCAAAATGAGTTACAGATCATCAGGATTGCTTTGGACAGCTACAGGGGACCGAGATGAACAAGCAGTAAATGAAAACTCACTTTAGAGTGGCCTGTGAAAATCAGCCCATCACCTGTTCTGTGTAAAGTTAAATAAACACAGCCCAGCCCTTGCTGCTGGACCGTAGTACTGACCCCCTTTGGCTCCCGCTGGAGTCAGAGGATCTTCTTTAACCAAGGTGGGTAGAAACTGATCTTTGTGGAACGAGCTTTGGATTCCTTCTGACCATTGGGGTTTCCTTCTCCTTCTGGGTAGTGGAGAGCAGGGTTTGATTTTCTTGGTGAGTGGTGTGTTTAGCTCTTGTCGGTCTGATCTTTAAGAGTGTCCAGAATAAAGTCCATGAGATTCCCCATCCGCAGTCTGGGTGGCTGAGAGCTGGAGGCGAGAGGCAGAAGGCAGATGCAGAATTGTTCATTCTCTGTAGTGATCTGCGAGAGGAGCTGGCTACTGACTCCTGAGGTGAAAAACCTCCACATCCTCTCGGTCCTCAGTGTGGTTCCCTCATCCTTGCAGAGACTTGCATTTGCTTTTTGAGCATTTGCACTGGTTTTGATTGTTCAGAGGGAATCTGGTGAGACAGAGCAGGACGAAGTGCAGGAGTCCCGTGTCTTGAAGCAGGCACTGGAACACGCAGTCTGCCAAGGCTGCACCTGCAGGGCTGAGTTCAGTTTTCGTTTGAATCCTTACGGCACTGCCACCTGTAAGGGATTTAAGTGCTGACCTCGCTTGCTGCTGGATGTTGTGCCACAAAAGGTGTTTCGTGCTTTGTGTTACAATTGGAGTCAGTGTCATCCTCGGTGCTCCTGAAAGGAGAGGGTTGGAGCTCGGAGCGGCTTTAGGAATGCAGTGCCCGAGCCCTGGCGGTCGGGGCTGTTCCGGCAGGGTCAGAGCCCTCGGAGGGCGCGGCACTGGGATGGGGTCTCGTCCCGGAGCCCCTGGGCAGAGCCGGAGCGATGCTTCCCGCAGCGCCGGTTTCACTGCCCGCAACCACAGCCAGAACCGGCGCCTCGGGGCTGCCTTTGTCGGGGCAAACTGTGCCCGCACAGCGAGAGGCAGCTGCTGTTACTGGGAAGTTATTTGGCGTTTACAGACGGGGAACAGAATGTTCGCAGGGGAATTTCCCTGCCTTTCCCCTTGCCAGAAAAGAATTCCTTATCAGCACCCTGTAAGAGAGCTTTGCAAAATTGTGCGAATCCCACTCGCCTCCTTCCTGCACACAGGTACACGAACTTCATTGCTCTGAAAGCTTCACTTTTAGAGGCCAATGCAGAAACGAGAGCGAAAGCGGCGCTCGGCTGAGGGAGGGCGCCGGGACGCGAAGGCGGAGCCGGTGCCTCCACGGCGGGGAATCGGGGAAGGGCCCGGGATGGAGTCGGGGGGGGCCGGGATGGGGCAGCGATGTCACCTCCCCTTGCCCAAGAGGGGTCTTTCCCAGCGGCCGGTCTATAAAGGCGCTGCCGGCCGCGGAGAGCGGCGCCGGGCGGAGTGGCGAGGCAGAGGCGCGGTGAGTGGAGCCGGTCCCGGAGGATGGGATGGGAGGGAAGAGAAGGGGAGGGAAGGGAGACCTTGGCCGCTTCCCCGCCAGCTCCTGCTCCCTCTCGGCTGCGGTGGGCTGGGGATGACTTCCCTCCCTCGGGCGATCCCACATGGCTGGAGCTCAGAGCCTCCCTCCGGCAGCCGCTATAAGGCTCTGCCCCGTCCCTGAGCTGGGGACAGCCGGCATCTCCCTCGGAGGAAGGGCTGACTCGGAGGAAAGCAGGCGAGGAAACCCAGTCTTTCCCAGCAGCCCTTCCCCATCTCCCTCTGTTTTAGCGCTGGCCGGTTGGGTTGAAGCTGCTGCTGCAGGGGGGAGCTCCGGCCCATCCCGCAGCAGCCTCTGAGGAGCCCTCTCTGTCTCCCCAGATTTCTGATCCGGCGCTCGGAAGCCCTCGCCGCGATGCCATCCTACCACGTGCCGAGTTTGAGGCATCCATCCAAGGTAATGGATCTTCTGCTTGTCAGGCTGGGCACGTGGGCTTTGAAAAGGAAATAGAGGATAAACAAGCTCTGGGATTCAGTCCTGTCATGAGCATCTGGGTTTCTAAAAAGTGTTAAAGATCCTAGGGAGCATGCTTTGTATCTGCTAGTTTGGAAAACTTCCATTCTGCTTCTTGGTTTGCAAAGGTGTCTCTTACTGCAAATGGTGGGGAACTGACTGGGGGGAAAGAGGGGAATGTGCTGGAGCTGCTTCAAGTTCTGAATGAGGGAAACTGGGTTCTGAAAGCATCAGAAATAGGTTTGGGAAGGATGCTCTGTCAGCTGGGATGGCAAAGGAGGGCAGCAGCTGGTCTTTGGGCTGGGAACAGAACAGGGAGGGGAACAATTTCTTGTATCTGCCACAATAACAAGTTCTGTAACAGCAGCAGCCGCTTTTGCTGCTCCCGCCTCTGCCCGAGGACGAGCTCAGGGCTCTTTGCGCTGTCTTTGCCGTAGTGGATGTTTCCCCCTCTCCTCCTTTTGCTGGCTGAGCTCGCCTGCGATGCCCAGCCCACGTACCAGTGGAAGGATGCTGTGACCAGAGAGAGAATCACCTGCCAGCAGTGCCCGCCCGGGACCTTCGTGGCTCAGCACTGCTCCCGGGACAGAGCCACGGTGTGCGAGCCCTGCCCGGATTTGCACTACACTCAGTACTGGAACTACCTGGAGAAGTGCCGGTACTGCAACGTCATCTGCGGGGAGAAGCAGGTGGAGGTGCAGCGGTGCAATGCCACGCACAACCGCGCCTGCCAGTGCCAGCAGGGCTACTACTCCAACATGGAGCTCTGCATCAGGCACTCCGAGTGTCCGCCGGGCTCCGGCGTGCTGAAGCCGGGTGAGTACCCAGACGGGCACTGTGCATCCTCACAAGGCTCTTGTCACGCCCCAAAATCTCCCCTGGAGATAAAAATCAAGGACAAATACAGCAGCCAAGCACAGCAGCCGGTGCTTGCCCATAGCCTGACCGACTCCCTTGCAGCTCTGGTGCTGGCACAGTGCCGTCCTCGCCGGCATGCTCCTGCTTCTTTTCCAAGGAGGAATTTAGTTGGGTTTTCCCCCAGCTATCACTTGGAAGATTTTGAAATCCCCAGCAGCACACTTTGATGGCATGTGTTAATCCCGGTTACCTGCCTCACCTGCCACAACAGGAAGAGCCAGGCTGTGACTTGGCCATTCCTGGAGCAGACACTGACCCTGTTCCACGGGCAGGCAGGAAGGTCCAAGCTGCTCCTGATCCTTCATCAGCTCCCTTCTCCTTGCACAGGCAGCCTAGGAGCTGGGAATGCTGATTATTTGGGCTGAAAAGGGCGGCTGATGATGTAAGGGCAGGGCTAGTGAATGTGTGTAGCTCTGGGGCTGGGTTTTGTGGTTTTTCATTGAGCAATTCGGAGAGGCTGTGTTGAAGACACACAATGGACACAGAGACAGATTCCAAATCCACAAAACCAGCTTTGTTTTCACTCCTGAGTCTGAGACTCTATCTCTTTGATGGAGTGTATTTTAGGGGACTTATTTTCCTGTTGAGTCCCCAGTACAGATTTCTGTGGTCCTTTAGTTGCTCCAAATGTGTGTAAACTCATCAGTCACTGAGGACCAGGCTCTGCCTGGAAACCACAGCAGGAGACAGCAAACCAGTGTGGGCAGCACCAGCAAACCCAGTAGCATCTTACTTTGAAGTGGGGAGGCTTTTGAAATATGGAGGCTTTTGAAGAATGGAGTCTTTTGAAGTCCTTCCATGTGTGGCATGGAAGAGCTCTAGGCTTACCAGCCAGAGAGAAAATATCTGTTGTCTTCAGCTGATGCCTATGATTGAGATTTGGGGTTTGATTTTCTATAGGACATGACAAAATGCAGTAACACAGCAAAAGGGGAAGATCTCCAAGCATTCCAGGGAAGCAGTTTGAAACTAAACATGAAATGTGTCTGGAGGCTTGGCTTTAGGACTAAGGAGCCATGCAAGCAAGCTGGGTATTTAAGGAGAAGATTTTTTTTTTTGTTATTATTTATTTTTTGCAAATGACTTCTTGTGTGGGGAGGATTGCACCCCAGCCCAGCTGCCTGAACACCACAGCAAGGACTGAGTGTCCAGTGTGGTGGGCAGAGCCCTGGACCTGCCAGTGCTGGTGTCTGGGTGGGGAAGGTGTGAACTGGGGGCCGCAGGCAGAGTTTGCTGATGTTTGGGTTGGATGAGGGCTTTGATCCATGTGCTATCCCCCTGGGCAAGGCAGTTGGGAAATCTTTGGGATTTCCCATCTGCAAGTAGTGGCTCAGATGTTGGGGGTTGTGACTGGGCCTTAGAGTCATAGAATGGTCTAGGTTGGGAGGGACCTGAAAGATCAGACTTGTGTGAAAGCCTAAAGGCAGCAACAACATAGAAACTGCTTGTAATTTGATTTGTGAAGAGAAGGTGAAAGGGGTGGGAGATCTCCTGCCCCCAGAGTCCTTCCCTGTGCTCCCAGGGAATGTTGTTTGGTGCAAGCAAGGATGCCTGTGCAGCATCATCCCTGTGACTCAAGGGAAGCGCTGGCCGGGAGCGAGGGGGAGCAGTGACAGCGCGGCCAAGGACAGCCGGGCTTCCACCTCCGCAGAGACTTTTACTTTCACTTGGTCGGGAGCCCCTGGCTCTGGGAAGAAGGGCTGCTTTGGCAGCTCAGCCGCCAGCCTGGCTGCTGGCTCCTGCCTGGGGGTGGCCTTTTCACAGAGGAGGAGATGTCCTTCTGTTGTCCTCTCGGGTCTGTGGGCTGCTGAGAGTTCATCAGCACAGGCTTGGGAGAAGGCTGGGGGAAGCAATGCCCGGCATGAGGACATTGCAATTCCCAGGGGAGGTGCTGGCAGTGATCATTTCCAAAACATTTGAGCACCCTCATGCTCAAATGGTGTCTGGCATCATCCCCAGCTGCTGCCTCTGCTCCTGTGCCAGCTTGTCACCTGACAGTCCCTGCTGTGTCCCCATGCACAGGTACCCCCTTTGAGGACACCCAGTGCCATGACTGCCCCCACGGCTTCTTCTCCTCCAACTCCAGCACCAATCCATGCCAGCCACACCAGGACTGTGAGCAGCAGGGGAAGGTGACCAACGTGCAGGGCAACAAGTACCACGACACCCTCTGCACATCCTGCAGCCTGGAGAGAGGCAACAGCACACAGGGACCAGGTGAGCCACGGGCACAGCGTGCCAGGGCAAGGGCAAACTTCCTCATAACTTTCTCCTACTTGGATGCAAAATGAAGTGAAATGGCTTGTAAAAGGGTGGAGTGAGCCATAATTAATAATAATTATGAATAAAATAGCCTGTCTTCCTTAATCTCCTTCCAGAGTCAGTCCCATAAAGCAAGGACAGGGTGCTGAGCTTAAGCAGCAGTTACTGCACAGTGAGAACAAAGAGCTGGCAGTGAGATCCTGCTGGATCTTACCAGGGACCACTGGGAGTGCTGGGACAGGGGAGAGTTTTGACAGCTGAGGCACCCAGCTTGGCTGCTGGCATGGCTCCTGCACTCCCTTTTCCTGGCTTCACCTGTTTTCCAGAAGCTTTTATGGCATCCACAGCCTGGTCTCATGCAGGTTGAGTGATGCAGAATCCAAGGTTCATTGGAGCTGAGTGTGGGGTGGATTTTGATCTGTCACATGTAAAAGTGGAGACATGGTGTCAATCACGTCACTGTGATGGTGCAGATGCAGTGCTGAGCCATGGCAGAGGTGGAAGCTTGGGCAGGAACAGCCAATGGGCACAGATCAGAGAATCCCCAAATCGTGGGTTGGAAGGGACCTCAAGGACCATCTGGTTCAACCTTTCTTAGCAAAAGAACAGGGGAGAGATGCAGGACAGAGAAAAGGGCTCTCCTCCAAGGGTGCTTTGTAACATGCTCCCTCCCCAAGTTAGGGGGTAAGAAAGGGACTGAAAAACCATCTCGAGGGCCCCAAATGCACCCCAAGGGCCTGATGCCAGTTGAGGTGAGGCTGGAAACTGTGTGGAACCACCTGCTCCACCCTGAGGTTCCAGACATGGGAAATAAATCTGGTCTGGATGGCATTGACTTCACCCTTAAGCTTCCAAAAATATAAACAGTCATAAAATGCATAGAACAGCCCAGGCTGGGAGGGACTTCGAGAACTTATCTGGTCCAACCTTTCACGGGAAAATGAGCCTGGATGACATTATCCAGTGCCATGTTCTGAAAATCTGAAAAGCAATGGGGACCTCACCAAATCCAGGAGAGGTTGTTCTGGTGTGAAAAAAATGTCATTCTTTAATCAGGATGAAGCTTGGTAGAAATGTTTTAATAAAACTCACCCACAGGGTGGTCAGGCACTGGAACAGGCTCCCCAGGGAAGTGGTCATGGCCAAAGCTGTCAGGCACTTTGTAGGGGTTTTGGGTGGTCTGTGCAGAGCCAAGATTTGGACTCAATGAACCTTGTGGGTCCCTTCCAACTCAGGGAATCCCATGACTCCATAAGATTTTCCTCTGTGGTAAGAAAACGTGGAGATTCCCCCCTGCAGCAGTTCTCGCCTTTTCATCCTCTCCTGGCACCACCAGCACAGAGATCTCTCCTTACAAAGCCTGACTCACACCATGAGTTCCCTGCCAGGAGTGTGATTCTGACACAGAGACTGGAAAGCTCCGTCACCAGTGGGATGCAGTCCCGGGGTGGGGATGGCCAGGTCACAGCAGTGTCACAGCACGTGAGGCAGGCACCGGCCCCCGCAGCCAGACCAGCCCTCTGCAGATATTTATAGAGAGAGGAGGCCCCAGCAAAGGGAGCTGAAGGGGTTTCTTTAGCTCCAGTTTGTTATGATTCCTCTCAGGAGTCACACAGGGACCTGCTCATCATCAGCCCAAGCCTGCTGGAGAGGCAGAGCCTGAGCAGTGGAGCTCAGCCCACCCCCCCTATAACCAGTGAAACCATTCCCAGTTTGCAATGACATGAAACTGGGTTAATCTCTCTCTGATTGAGTAATCCTCTGGCCTTGGCCATTTGAAAATTCTTTCTGTTTTCATTCCTTGTGCTGGCTGCACTCCAGCAGATTCCACCAGCTGGGGCCAGCTCTGTCCCATCCCAGCACCCTGACTGGGGCTGTGCTTAGGCCTGGTCCTGTTGCAAGATTTACAAATCTGCTTGGGGAAACAGAAACCTTCAGGACAAAGAATGTGTAAATACTCACTGCAATTACTTCTGATTTGTCTGGGCTTTTCCTCTATTCCCTGGTGGGGAGGAGCATGGAATAGATACACTGACTTTCTTCAGAACCTTTCCACCTTGTTTTCCAACTGCCCCGTGTAGGGTGCGTCACTGATGGGAAGCTCAGCCTCCCACCAGGCCAGGTTGTTCCAAGGCCCATCCAACCTGGCCTTGAACACTTCCAGGCCTGGGGCATTCACCACCCCCCTGGGCAGATGTCCCACAGAGAGCCTTGGCAGGGCTGTGCCCTGCTCTCCCGTGTCCCTTTAACCTCCGGGCTGTTCCCCCCCCAGCTGCAGACAGCGACGACTGCGACCAAGCCATGATAGACTTCGTGGTGTATCAGAACATCCCCGTCAAGAAGCTGAAGCGCCTGCAGCAGATCCTGGAGCGCTCGCCAAAGAAGCAGGCACTATGGACCAGGGCAGCCATCCAGGAGAAATTCCGGGCTTTTCTCACTCAGAGGAAGGAGGAGGACTCTGAAGTCACCAAGGAGCTGCTGGACGCGCTGCGCGCGGTCAAGCTCCACTCCATTGAGGAGAAGGTCCGCAAGCGCTTCCGGCTGCCCTGAGAGCATGAACTGGACTTTTTGGGTGCACTTTGTTTTGGTTTTTATCTTCTGAGGCTTCATTAATTTATTCATCTTTCCAAACATAACTTGAAAAGCAGCATGAGATATGAGTGATGGAGTGGCACTGCGCCATGGCAGCTGCATCACTGTGGGATGGGATGGGATGGGATGGGATGGG